>JBBPBP010000296.1:0-31925 GCA_037974735.1 Cicer chorassanicum
TCATTGGTTGAACATTTAAGTCATTTTCGTCCTCCCAAGGATTATTTTCGTCCAATTAGGGTTTTTAACCAATCTTGTGCATCCAATAAGTACATTTGTGTCATTGGTTGAACATTTAGGTCATTTTGTCCTCCCAAGGCTTATTCTCGTCCAATTAGGGTTTTTAACCAATCTTGTGCATCCAATAAGTACATTTGTGTCATTGTTTGAACATTTAGGTCATTTTCGTCCTCCAAAGGCTTATTCTCGTCCAATTAGGGTTTTTAACCAGTCTTGTGCATTCAATAAGTGATTTTGTGTCATTGGTTGAACATTTAGGTCATTTTCGTCCTCCCAAGGCTTATTCTCGTCCAAATAGGGTTTTTAACCAATCTTGTGCATCCAATAAGTACATTTGTGTCATTGGTTGAACATTTAGGTCATTTTCGTCCTCCCTAGGCTTAATCTCGTCCAATTAGGGTTTTTAACCAATCTTGTGCATCCAATAAGTGATTTTGTGTCATTGGTTGAACATTTAGGTCATTTTCGTCCTCCCTAGGCTTATTCTCGTCCAATTAGGGTTTTTAACCAATCTTGTGCATCCAATAAGTGATTTTGTGTCATTGGTTGAACATTTAGGTCATTTTCGTCCTCCCAACGCTTATTCTCGTCAAATTAGGGTTTTTAACCAATCTTGTGCATCCAATAAGTGATTTTGTGTCATTGGTTGAACATTTAGGTCATTTTCGTCCTCCCTATGCTTATTCTCGTCCAATTAGGGTTTTTAACCAATCTTGTGCATCCAATAAGTACATTTGTGTCATTGGTTGAACATTTAGGTCATTTTCGTCCTCCCTAGGCTTATTCTCGTCCAATTAGGGTTTTTAACCAATCTTGTGCATTTAATAAGTAAATTTGTGTCATTGGTTGAACATTTAGGTCATTTTCGTCCTCCCAAGGCTTATTCTCGTCCAATTAGGGTTTTTAACCAATCTTGTGCATCCAATAAGTACATTTGTGTCATTGGTTGAACATTTAGGTCATTTTGTCCTCCCAAGGCTTATTCTCGTCCAATTAGGGTTTTTAACCAATCTTGTGCATCCTATAAGTACATATGTGTCATTGTTTGAACATTTAGGTCATTTTCGTCCTCCCAAGGCTTATTCTCGTCCAATTAGGGTTTTTAACCAATCTTGTGCATTCAATAAGTGATTTTGTGTCATTGGTTGAACATTTAGGTCATTTTCGTCCTCCCAAGGCTTATTCTCGTCCAATTAGGGTTTTTAACCAATCTTGTGCATCTAATAAGTGATTTTGTGTCATTGGATGAACATTTAGGTCATTTTCGTCCTCCCAAGGCTTATTCTCGTCCAATTAGGGTTTTTAACCAATCTTGTGCATCCAATAAGTGATTTTGTGTCATTGGTTGAACATTTAGGTCATTTTGGTCCTCCCAAGGCTTATTATCGTCCAATTAGGGTTTTTAACCAATCTTGTGCATCCAATAAGTGATTTTGTGTCATTGGTTGAACATTTAGGTCATTTTCGTCCTCCCAATGCTTATTATCGTCCAATTAGGGTTTTTAACCAATCTTGTGCATCCAATAAGTACATTTGTGTCATTGGTTGAACATTTAGGTCATTTTCGTCCTCCCAAGGCTTATTCTCGTCCAATTAGGGTTTTTAACCAATCTTGTGCATCCAATAAGTGATTTTGTGTCATTGGTTCAATATTTAGGTCATTTTCGTCCTCCAAAGGCTTATTCTCGTCCAATTAGGGTTTTTAACCAATCTTGTGCATCCAATAAGTACATTTGTGTCATTGGTTGAACATTTAGGTCATTTTCGTCCTCCCAAGGCTTATTCTCGTCCAATTAGGGTTTTTAACCAATCTTGTGCATCCAATAAGTACATTTGTGTCATTGGTTGAACATTTAAGTCATTTTCGTCCTCCCAAGGTTTATTCTCGTCCAATTAGGGTTTTTAACCAATCTTGTGTATCCAATAAGTGATTTTGTGTCATTGGTTGAACATTTAGGTCATTTTCGTCCTCACAAGGCTTATTCTCTTCCAATTAGGGATTTTAACCAATCTTGTGCATACAATAAGTGATTTTGTGTCATTGGTTGAACATTTAGGTCATTTTCGTTCTCCCAAGGCTTATTCTCGTCCAATTAGGGTTTTTAACCAATCTTGTGCATCCAATAAGTACATTTGTGTCATTGGTTGAACATTTAGGTCATTTTCGTCCTCCCAAGGCTTATTCTCGTCCAATTAGGGTTTTTAACCAATCTTGTGCATCCAATAAGTACATTTGTGTCATTGGTTGAACATTTAGGTCATTTTCGTCCTCCCAAGGCTTATTCTCGTCCAATTAGGGTTTTTAACCAATCTCTTGCATCCAATAAGTACATTTGTGTCATTGGTTGAACATTTAGGTCATTTTCGTCCTCCCAAGGCTTATTCTCGTCCAATTAGGGTTTTTAACCAATCTTGTGTATCTAATAAGTACATTTGTGTCATTGGTTGAACATTTAGGTCATTTTCGTCCTCCCAAGGCTTATTCTCGTCCAATTAGGGTTTTTAACCAATCTTGTGCATCCAATAAGTACATTTGTGTCATTGGTTGAACATTTAGGTCATTTTCGTCCTCCCAAGGCTTATTCTCGTCCAATTAGGGTTTTTAACCAATCTTGTGCTTCCAATAAGTGCTTTTGTGTCATTGGTTGAACATTTAGGTCATTTTCGTCCTCCCAAGGCTTATTCTCGTCCAATTAGGGTTTTTAACCAATCTTGTGCATCCAATAAGTGATTTTGTGTCATTGGTTGATCATTTAGGTTATTTTCTTCCTCCCAAGGCTTATTCTCGTCCAATTAGGGTTTTTAACCAATATTGTGCATCCAATAAGTGATTTTGTGTCATTGTTTGAACATTTAGGTCATTTTCGTCCTCCCAAGGCTTATTCTCGTCCAATTAGGGTTTTTAACCAATCTTGTGCATCCAATGAGTACTTTTGTGTCATTGGTTGAAAATTCAGGTCATTTTCGTCCTCCCAAGGATTATTCTTGTCCAATTAGGGTTCTTAACCAATCTTGTGCATCTAATAAGTACTTTTGTGTCATTGGTTGAAAATTTAGGTCATTTTTGTCCTCCCAAGGATTATTCTCATCCAATTAGGGTTTTTAACCAATCTTGTGCATGCAATAAGTGATTTTGTGTCATTGGTTGAACATTTAGGTCATTTTCGTCCTCCCAAGGCTTATTCTCGTCCAATTAGGGTTTTTAACCAATCTTGTGCATCCAATAAGTGATTTTGTGTCATTGGTTGAACATTTAGGTCATTTTCATCCTCCAGGGACTTATTCTTGTCCAATTAGGGTTTTTAACCAATCTTGTGCATCCAATAAGTGATTTTGTATCATTGGTTGAACATTTAGGTCATTTTCGTCCTCCCTAGGCTTATTCTTGTTCAATTAGGGTTTTGAACCAATCTTGTGCATCCAATAAGTGATTTTGTGTCATTGTTTGAACATTTAGGTTATTTTCGTCCTCCCAAGGTTTATTCTCGTCCAATTAGGGTTTTTAACCAATCTTGTGCATCCAATAAGTGATTTTGTGTCATTGGTTGAACATTTAGGTCATTTTCGTCCTCCCAAGGCTTATTCTCGTCCAATTAGGGTTTTTAACCAATCTTGTGCATCCAATAAGTGATTTTGTGTCATTGGTTGAACATTTAGGTCATTTTTGTCTTCCCAAGACTTATTCTCGTCCAATTAGGGTTTTTAACCAATCTTGTGCATCCAATAAGTGATTTTGTGTCATTGGTTGAACATTTAGGTCATTTTCGTCCTCCCAAGGCTTATTCTCGTCCAATTAGGGTTTTTAACAAATCTTTTGCATCCAATAAGTGATTTTGTGTCATTGGTTGAACATTTAGGTCATTTTCGTCCTCCCAAGGCTTATTCTCGTCCAATTAGGGTTTTTAACCAATCTTGTGCATCCAATAAGTACATTTGTGTCATTGGTTGAACATTTAGGTCATTTTCGTCCTCCCAAGGCTTATTCTCGTCCAATTAGGGTTTTTAACCAATCTTGTGCATCCAATAAGTACATTTGTGTCATTGGTTGAACATTTAGGTCATTTTCGTCCTCCCAAGGCTTATTCTCGTCCGATTAGGGTTTTTAACCAATCTTGTGCATCCAATAAGTACAGTTGTGTCATTGGTTGAACATTTAGGTCATTTTCGTCCTCCCAAGGCTTATTCTCGTCCAATTAGGGTTTTTAACCAATCTTGTGCATCCAATAAGTACATTTGTGTCATTGGTTGAACATTAAGGTCATTTTCGTCCTCCTAAGGCTTATTCTCGTCCAATTAGGGTTTTTAACCAATCTTTTGCCTCCAATAAGTGATTTTGTGTCATTGGTTGAACATTTAGGTCATTTTCGTCCTCCCAAGGCTTATTCTCGTCCAATTAGGGTTTTTAACCAATCTTGTGCATCCAATAAGTACATTTGTGTCATTGGTTGAACATTTAGGTCATTTTCGTCCTCCCAAGGCTTATTCTCGTCCAATTAGGGTTTTTAACCAATCTTGTGCATCCAATAAGTACATTTGTGTCATTGGTTGAACATTTAGGTCATTTTCGTCCTCCCAAGGCTTATTCTCGTCCAATTAGGGTTTTTAACCAATCTTGTGCATCAAATAAGGGATTTTGTGTCATTGGTTGAACATTAAGGTCATTTTCGTCCTCCCAAGGCTTAATCTCGTCCAATTACGGTTTTTAACCAATCTTGAGCATCCAATAAGTGATTTTGTGTCATTGGTTGAACATTTAGGTCATTTTCGTCCTCCCAATGCTTATTCTCGTCCAATTACGGTTTTTATCCAATCTTGTGCATCCAATAAGTACATTTGTGTCATTGGTTGAACATTTAGGTCATTTTCGTCCTCCCAAGGCTTATTCTCGTCCAATTAGGGTTTTTAACCAATCTTGTGCATCCAATAAGTGCTTTTGTGTTGTTGGTTGAACATTTAGGTCATTTTCGTCCTCCCAAGGCTTATTCTCGTCCAATTAGGGTTTTTAACCAATCTTGTGCATCCAATAAGTACATTTGTGTCATTGGTTGAACATTTAGGTCATTTTCGTCCTCCCAAGGCTTATTCTCGTCCAATTAGGGTTTTTAACCAATCTTGTGCATCCAATAAGTACATTTGTGTCATTGGTTGAACATTTAGGTCATTTTCGTCCTCCCAAGGCTTATTCTCGTCCAATTAGGGTTTTTAACTATTCTTGTGCATCGAATAAGTACATTTGTGTCTTTGGTTAAACATTTAGGTCATTTTCATTCTCCCAAGGCTTATTCTTGTCCAACTAGGGTTTTTAAGCAATCTTGTGCATCCAATAAGTGATTTTGTGTCATTGGTTGAACATTTAGGTCATTTTCGTCCTCCCAAGGCTTATTCTCGTCCAATTAGGGTTTTTAACCAATCTTGTGCATCCAATAAGTGATTTTGTGTCATTGGTTGAACATTTAGGTCATTGTCGTCCTCCTTAGGCTTATTCTCGTCCAATTAGGGTTTTTAACCAATCTTGTGCATCCAATAAGTGATTTTGTGTCATTGTTTGAACATTTAGGTCATTTTCGTCCTCCCAAGGCTTATTCTCGTCCAATAAGGGTTTTTTACCAATCTTGTGCATCCAATAAGTGATTTTGTGTCATTGGTTGAACATTTAGGTCATTTTCGTCCTCCCAAGGCTTATTCTCGTCCAATTAGGGTTTTTAACCAATCTTGTGCATCCAATAAGTGATTTTGTGTCATTGGTTGAACATTTAGGTCATTTTCGTCCTCCTAAGGCTTATTCTCGTCCAATTAGGGTTTTTAAGCAATCTTGTGCATCCAATAAGTGATTTTGTGTCATTGGTTGAACATTTAGGTCATTTTCGTCCTCCCTAGGCTTATTCTCGTCCAAATAGGGTTTTTAACCAATCTTGTGCATCCAATAAGTACATTTGTGTCGTTGGTTGAACATTTAGGTCATTTTCGTCCTCCCTAGGATTATTCTTGTCCAATTAGGATTTTTAACCAATCTTGTGCATCCAATAAGTGATTTTGTGTCATTGGTTGAACATTTAGGTCATTTTCGTCCTCCCAAGGCTTATTCTCGTCCAATTAGGGTTTTTAACCAATCTTGTGCATCCAATAAGTGATTTTGTGTCATTGGTTGAACATTTAGGTCATTTTCGTCCTCCTAAGGATTATTCTCGTCGAATTAGGGTTTCTAACCAATCTTGTGCATCCAATAAGTGATTTTGTGTCATTGGTTGAACATTTAGGTCATTTTCGTCCTCCCAAGGCTTATTCTCGTCCAATTAGGGTTTTTAACCAATCTTGTGCATCCAATAAGTGATTTTGTGTCATTGGTTGAACATTTAGATTATTTTCGTCCTCCCTAGGCTTATTCTCGTGCAATTAGGGGTTTTAACCAATCTTGTGCATCCAATAAGTACATTTGTGTCATTGGTTGAACATTTAGGTCATTTTCGTCCTCCTAAGGCTTATTCTCGTCCAATTAGGGTTTTTAACCAATCTTGTGCATCCAATAAGTGATTTTGTGTCATTGGTTGAACATTTAGGTCATTTTCGTCCTACCAAGGCTTATTCTCGTCCAATTAGGGTTTTTAACCAATCTTGTGCATCCAATAAGTGATTTTGTGTCATTGGTTGAACATTTTGGTCATTTTCGTCCTCCCAAGGCTTATTCTCGTCCAATTAGGGTTTTTAACCAATCTTGTGCATCAAATAAGTGATTTTGTGTCATTTTTTGAACTTTTAGTTCATTTTCGTCCTCCCAAGGCTTATTCTCGTCCAATTGGGGTTTTTAACCAATCTAGTGCATCCAATAAGTACATTTGTGTCATTGGTTGAACATTTAGGTCATTTTCGTCCTCCCTAGGCTTATTCTCGTCCAATTAGGGTTTTTAACCAATCTTGTGCATCCAATAAGTGATTTTGTGTCATTGGTTGAACATTTAGGTCATTTTCGTCCTCCCAAGGCTTATTCTCGTCCAATTAGGGTTTTTAACCAATCTTGTGCATCCAATAAGTGATTTTGTGTCATTGGTTGAACATTTAGGTCATTTTCGTCCTCCCAAGGCTTATTCTCGTCCAATTAGGGTTTTTAACCAATCTTGTCCATCCAAAAAGTACATTTTTGTCATTTGTTGAACATTTAGGACATTTTCGTCCTCCCAAGGCTTATTCTAGTCCAATTAGGGTTTTTAACCAATCTTGTGCATCCAATAAGTGATTTTGTGTCATTGGTTGAACATTTAGGTCATTTTCGTCCTCCCTAGGCTTATTCTCGTCCAATTAGGGTTTTTAACCAATCTTGTGCATCCAATAAGTACATTTGTGTCATTGGTTGAACATTTAGGTCATTTTCGTCCTCCCAAGGCTTATTCTCGTCCAATTAGGGTTTTTAACCATTCTTGTGCAATCAATAAGTGATTTTGTGTCATTGGTTGAACATTTAGGTCATTTTCGCCTCCCTAGGCTTATTCTTGTCCAATTAGGGTTTTTAACCAATCTTGTGCATCCAATAAGTACATTTGTGTCATTTGTTGAACATTTAGGTCATTTTTCGTCCTCCCAAGGCTTATTCTCGTCCAATTAGGGTTTTTAACCAATCTTGTGCATCCAATAAGTGATTTTGTGTCATTGGTTGAACATTTAGGTCATTTTCGTCCTCCCTAATCTTATTCTCGTCCAATTAGGGTTTTTTAACAATCTTGTGCATCCAATAAGTGATTTTGTGCCATTGGTTGAACATTTAGGTCATTTTCGTCCTCCCAAGGCTTATTCTCGTCCAATTACGGTTTTTAATCAATCTTGTGCATCCAATAAGTACACTTGTGTCATTGGTTGAACATTTAGGTCATTTTCGTCCTCCCAAGGCTTATTCTCGTCCAATTAGGGTTTTTAACGAATCTTGTGCATCAAATAAGTGATTTTGTGTCATTGGTTGAACATTTAGGTCATTTTTGTCCTCCCTAGGCTTATTCTCGTCTAATTAGGGTTTTTAATTAATCTTGTGCATCCAATAAGTGATTTTGTGTCATTGGTTGAACATTTAGGTCATTTTCGTCCTCCCTATGCTTATTCTCGTCCAATTAGGGTTTTTAACCAATCTTGTGCATCCAATAAGTACATTTGTGTCATTGGTTGAACATTTAGGTCATTTTCGTCCTCCCAAGGCTTATTCTCGTCCAATTAGGGTTTTTAACCAATCTTGTGCATCAAATATGTGATTGTGTCATTAGTTGAACATTTAGGTCATTTTCGTCCTCCCTAGGCTTATTCTCTTCTAATTAGGGTTTTTAACGAATCTTGTGCATCCAATAAGTGATTTTGTGTCATTGGTTGAACATTTAGGTCATTTTCGTCTTCCCTATGCTTATTCTCGTCCAATTAGGGTTTTTAACCAATCTTGTGCATCCAATAAGTACACTTGTGTCATTGGTTGAACATTTAGGTCATTTTCGTCCTCCCAAGGCTTATTCTCGTCCAATTAGGGTTTTTAACCAAGCTTGTGCATCAAATAAGTGATTTTGTGTCATTGGTTGAACATTTAGGTCATTTTCGTCCTCCCAAGGCTTATTCTCGTCCAATTAGGGTTTTTAACCAATCTTGTGCATCCAATAAGTGATTTTGTGTCATTGGTTGAACATTTAGGTCATTTTCGTCCTCACATGGCTTATTCTCGTCCAATTAGGGTTTTTAACCAATCTTGTGCATCCAATAAGTGATTTTGTGTCATTGGTTGAACATTTAGGTCATTTTCGTCCTCCCAAGGCTTATTCTCGTCCAATTAGGGTTTTTAACCAATCTTGTGCATCCAATAAGTGATTTTGTGTCATTGGTTGAACATTTAGGTCATTTTTGTCCTCCCTAGGCTTATTCTCTTCCAATTAGGGTTTTTAACCAATCATATGCATCCAATAAGTGATTTTGTGTCATTGGTTGAACATTTAGGTCATTTTCGTCCTCCCAAGGCTTATTCTCGTCCAATTAGGGTTTTTAACCAATCTTGTGCATCCAATAAGTGATTTTGTGTCATTGGTTGAACATTTAGGTCATTTTCGTCCTCCCAAGGCTTATTCTCGTCCAATTAGGGTTTTTAAGCAATCGTGTGCATCCAATAAGTGATTTTGTGTCATTGGTTGAACATTTAGGTCATTTTCTTCCTCCCAAGGCTTATTCTCGTCCAATTAGGGTTTTTAACCAATCTTGTGCATCCATTAAGTACATTTGTGTCATTGGTTGAACATTTAGTTCATTTCGTCCTCCCAAGGCTTATTCTCGTCCAATTAGGGTTTTTAACCAATCTTGTGCATCCAATAAGTACATTTGTGTCATTGGTTGAACATTTAGGTCATTTTCGTCCTCCCAAGGCTTATTCTCGTCCAATTAGGGTTTTTAACCAATCTTGTGCATCCAATAAGTGATTTTGTTTCATTTGTTGAACATTTAGGTCATTTTCGTCCTCCCAAGGCTTATTCTCGTCCAATTAGGGTTTTTAACCAATCTTGTGCATCCAATAAGTACATTTGTGTCATTGGTTGAACATTTAGGTCATTTTCGTCCTCCCAAGGCTTATTCTCGTCCAATTAGGGTTTTTAACCAATCATGTGTATCCAATAAGTGATTTTGTGTCGTTGGATGAACATTTAGGTCATTTTCGTCCTCGCAAGGCTTATTCTCGTCCAATTAGGGTTTTTAACCAATCTTGTGCATCCAATAAGTACATTTGTGTCATTGGTTGAACATTTAGGTCATTTTCGTCCTCCCAAGGCTTATTCTCGTCCAATTAGGGTTTTTAACCAATCTTGTGCATCCATTAAGTGATTTTGTGCCATTGGTTGAACATTTAGGTCATTTTCGTCCTCCCAAGGCTTATTCTCGTCCAATTAGGGTTTTTAACCAATCTTGTGCATCCAATAAGTACATTTGTGTCATTGGTTGAACATTTAGGTCATTTTCGTCCTCCCAAGGCTTATTCTCGTCCAATTAGGGTTTTTAATTAATCTCGTGCATCCAATAAGTGATTTTGTGTCGTTGGTTGAACATTTAGGTCATTTTTGTCCTCCCAAGGCTTATTCTCGTCCAATTAGGGTTTTTAACCAATCTTGTGCATTGAATAAGTACATTTGTGTCGTTGGTTGAACATTTAGGTCATTTTCGTCCTCCCAAGGCTTATTCTCGTCCAATTAGGGTTTTTAACCAATCTTGTGCATCCAATAAGTACATTTGTGTCATTGGTTGAACATTTAGGTCATTTTCGTCCTCCCAAGGCTTATTCTCGTCCAATTAGGGTTTTTAACAAATTTTGTGCATCCAATAAGTACATTTGTGTCATTGTTTGAACATTTAGGTCATTTTCGTCCTCCCTAGGCTTATTCTCGTCCAATTAGGGTATTTAACCAATCTTATGCCTCCAATAAGTGATTTTGTGACATTTGTTGAACATTTAGGTCATTTTCGTCCTCCCAAGGCTTATTCTCGTCCAATTAGGGTTTTTAACCAATGTTGTGCATCCAATAAGTACATTTGTGTCATTGTTTGAACATTTAGGTCATTTTCATGCACCCTAGGCTTATTCTCGTCCAATTAGGGTTTTTAACCAATCTTGTGCATCCAATAAGTACATTTGTGTCATTGGTTGAACATTTAGGTCATTTTCGTCCTCCCAAGGCTTATTCTCGTCCAATTAGGGTTTTTAACAAATTTTGTGCATCCAATAAGTACATTTGTGTCATTGGTTGAACATTTAGGTCATTTTCGTCCTCCCTAGGCTTATTCTCGTCCAATTAGGGTTTTTAACCAATCTTGTGCATCCAATAAGTACATTTGTGTCATTGGTTGAACATTTAGGTCATTTTCGTCCTCCCAAGGCTTATTCTCGTCCAATTAGGGTTTTTAACTAATTTTGTGCATCCAATAAGTAAATTTGTGTCATTGGTTGAACATTTAGGTCATTTTTGTCCTCCCAAGGCTTATTCTCGTCCAATTAGGGTTTTTAACCAATCTTGTGCATCCAATAAGTACATTTGTGTCATTGGTTGAACATTTAGGTCATTTTCCTCCTCCAAAGGCTTATTCTCGTACAATTAGGGGTTTTAACCAATCTTGTGCATCCAATAAGTCATTTTGTGTCATTGTTTGAACATTTAGGTCATTTTCGTCCTCCCAAGGCTTATTCTCGTCCAATTAGGGTTTTTAACCAATCTAGTGCATCCAATAAGTACATTTGTGTCATTGGTTGAACATTTAGGTCATTTTCGTCCTCCCTAGGCTTATTCTCGTCCAATTAGGGTTTTTAACCAATCTTGTGCATCCAATAAGTGATTTTGTGTCATTGGTTGAACATTTAGGTCATTTTCGTCCTCCCAAGGCTTATTTTCGTCCAATTAGGGTTTTTAACCAATCTTGTGCATCCAATAAGACCATTTGTGTCATTGGTTGAACATTTAGGTCATTTTGTCCTCCCAAGGCTTATTCTCGTCCAATTAGGGTTTTAACCAATCTTTTGCATTCAATAAGTACATCTGTGTCATTGGTTGAACATTTAGGTCATTTTCGTCCTCCCTAGGCTTATTCTCGTCCAATTATAGTTTTTAACCAATCTTGTGCATCCAATAAGTGATTTTGTGTCATTGGTTGAACATTTAGGTCATTTTCGTCCTCCCAAGGCTTATTCTCGTCCATTTAGGGTTTTTAATCAATCTTGTGCATCCAATAAGTGATTTTGTGTCATTGGTTGAACATTTAGGTCATTTTCGTCATCCCAAGGCTTATTCTCGTCCAATTAGGGTTTTTAACCAATCTTGTACATCAAATAAGTGATTTTGTGTCATTTTTTGAACATTTAGGTCATTTTCGTCCTCCCAAGGCTTATTCTCGTCCAATTAGGGTTTTTAACCAATCTTGTGCATCCAATAAGTACATTTGTGTCATTGGTTGAACATTTAGGTCATTTTCGTCCTCCCTAGGCTTGTTCTCGTCCAATTAGAGTTTTTAACCAATCTTGTGCATCCAATAAGTACATTTGTGTCATTGGTTGAACATTTAGGTCATTTTCGTCCTCCCAAGGCTTATTCTCGTCCAATTAGGGTTTTTAACCAATCTTGTGCATCCAATAAGTACATTTGTGTCATTGGTTGAACATTTAAGTCATTTTCGTCCTCCCAAGGTTTATTCTCGTCCAATTAGGGTTTTTAACCAATCTTGTGTATCCAATAAGTGATTTTGTGTCATTGGTTGAACATTTAGGTCATTTTCGTCCTCACAAGGCTTATTCTCTTCCAATTAGGGATTTTAACCAATCTTGTGCATACAATAAGTGATTTTGTGTCATTGGTTGAACATTTAGGTCATTTTCGTTCTCCCAAGGCTTATTCTCGTCCAATTAGGGTTTTTAACCAATCTTGTGCATCCAATAAGTACATTTGTGTCATTGGTTGAACATTTAGGTCATTTTCGTCCTCCCAAGGCTTATTCTCGTCCAATTAGGGTTTTTAACCAATCTTGTGCATCCAATAAGTACATTTGTGTCATTGGTTGAACATTTAGGTCATTTTCGTCCTCCCAAGGCTTATTCTCGTCCAATTAGGGTTTTTAACCAATCTCTTGCATCCAATAAGTACATTTGTGTCATTGGTTGAACATTTAGGTCATTTTCGTCCTCCCAAGGCTTATTCTCGTCCAATTAGGGTTTTTAACCAATCTTGTGCATCCAATAAGTGATTTTGTGTCATTGGTTGAACATTTAGGTCATTTTCGTCCTCCCAAGGCTTATTCTCGTCCAATTATGGTTTTTAACCAATCTTGTGCATCCAATAAGTGCTTTTGTGTCATTGGTTGAACATTTAGGTCATTTTCGTCCTCCCAAGGCTTATTCTCGTCCAATTAGGGTTTTTAACCAATCTTGTGCATCCAATAATTACATTTGTGTCATTGGTTGAACATTTAGGTCATTTTCGTCTTCCCAAGGCTTATTCTCTTCTAATTAGGGATTTTAACCAATCTTGTGCATCCAATAAGTACATTTGTGTCATTGGTTGAACATTTAGGTCATTTTCGTCCTCCCAAGGCTTATTCTCGTCCAATTAGGGTTTTTAACCAATCTTGTGCATCCAATAAGTGATTTTGTGTCATTGGTTGAACATTTAGGTCATTTTTGTCCTCCCTAGCCTTATTCTCTTCCAATTAGGGTTTTTAACTTATCTTGTGCATCCAATAAGTGATTTTGTGTCATTGGTTGAACATTTAGGTCATTTTCGTCCTCCCTAGGCTTATTCTCGTCCAATTATGGTTTTTAACCATTCTTGTGCATCCAATAAGTGATTTTGTGCCATTGATTGAACATTTAGGTCATTTTCGTCATCCCAAGGCTAATTCTCGTCCAATAGGGTTTTTAACCAATCTTGTGCATCCAATAAGTACATTTGTGTCATTGGTTGAACATTTAGGTCATTTTCGTCCTCCCAAGGCTTATTCTCGTCCAATTAGGGTTTTTAACCAATCTTGTGCATCCAATAAGTGATTTTGTGTCATTGGTTGAACATTTAGGTCATTTTCGTCCTCCCAAGGCTTATTCTCGTCCAATTAGGGTTTTTAACCAATCTTGTGCATCCAATAAGTACATTTGTGTCATTGGTTTGAATATTTAGGTCATTTTCGTCCTCCCTAGGCTTATTCTTGTCCAATTAGGGTTTTTAACCAATCATGTGCATCCAATAAGTGATTTTGTGTCATTGGTTTAACATTTAGGTCATTTTCGTCCTCCCAAGGCTTATTCTCGTCCAATTAGGGTTTTTAACCAATCTTGTGCATCCAATAAGTACATTTGTGTCATTGGTTGAACATTTAGGTCATTTTCGTCCCCCCAAGGCTTATTCTCGTCCAATTAGGGTTTTTTAACCAATCTTGTGTATCCAATAAGTGATTTTGTGTCATTGGTTGAACATTTAGGTCATTTTCGTCCTCCCAAGGCTTATTCTCGTTCAATTAGGGTTTTTAACCAATCTTGTGCATCCAATAAGTGATTTTGTGTCATTGGTTGAACATTTAGGTCATTTTCGTCCTCCCAAGGCTTATTCTCGTCCAATTAGGGTTTTTAACCAATCTTGTGGATCAAATAAGTGATTTTGTGTCATTTTTTGAACATTTAGGTCATTTTCGTCCTCCCTAGGCTTATTCTCGTCCAATTAGGGTTTTTAACCAATCTTGTGCATCCAATAAGTACATTTGTGTCATTGGTTGAACATTTAGGTCATTTTCCTCCTCCAAAGGCTTATTCTCGTACAATTAGGGGTTTTAACCAATCTTGTGCATCCAATAAGTGATTTTGTGTCATTGTTTGAACATTTAGGTCATTTTCGTCCTCCCAAGGCTTATTCTCGTCCAATTAGGGTTTTT
This sequence comes from Cicer chorassanicum, assembly GCA_037974735.1. Classification (NCBI taxonomy): domain Eukaryota; kingdom Viridiplantae; phylum Streptophyta; class Magnoliopsida; order Fabales; family Fabaceae; genus Cicer; species Cicer chorassanicum. The sequence continues at coordinate 14,461 of JBBPBP010000296.1, forward strand.
AACCAATCTTGTGCATCCAATAAGTACATTTGTGTCATGGGTTGAACATTTAGGTCATTTTCGTCTTCCCTAGGCTTATTCTCGTCCAATTAGGGTTTTTAACCAATCTTGTGCATCCAATAAGTGATTTTGTGTCATCGGTTGAACATTTAGGTCATTTTCGTCCTCCCAAGGCTTATTCTCGTCCAATTAGGGTTTTTAACCAATCTTGTGCATCCAATAAGTGATTTTGTGTCATTGTTTGAACATTTAGGTCATTTTCGTCCTCCCAAGTCTTCTTCTCCTCCAATTAGGGGTTTTAACCAATCTTGTGCATCCAATAAGTGATTTTGTGTCATTGTTTGAACATTTAGGTCATTTTCGTCCTCCCAAGGCTTATTCTCGTCCAATTAGGGTTTTTAACCAATCTTGTGCATCCAATAAGTACATTTGTGTCATTGGTTGAACATTTAGGTCATTTTCGTCCTCCCAAGGCTTATTCTCGTACAATTAATGTTTTTAACCAATCTTGTGCATCCAATAAGTGATTTTGTGTCATTGGTTGAACATTTAGGTAATTTGCGTTCTCCCTAGGCTTATTCTCATCCAATTAGGGTTTTTAACCAATCTTGTGCATCCAATAAGTACATTTGTGTCATTGGTTGAACATTTAGGTCATTTTCGTCCTCCCTAGGCTTATTCTCGTCCAATTAGGGTTTTTAACCAATCTTGTGCGTCCAATAAGTGATTTTGTTTCATTGGTTGAACATTAAGTTCATTTTCGTCCTCCCAAGGCTTATTCTCGTCCAATTAGGGTTTTTAACTAATCTGTTGCATCCAATAAGTGATTTTGTGTCATTGGTTGAACATTTATGTCATTTTCGTCCTCCCAAGGCTTATTCTCGTCCAATTGGGGGTTTTAATCAATCTTGTGCATGCAATAAGTACATTTGTGTCATTGATTGAACATTTAGGTCATTTTCGTCCTCCCAAGGCTTATTCTCGTCCAATTCGGGTTTTTAACCAATCTTGTGCATCCAATAAGTACATTTGTGTCATTGGTTGAACATTTAGGTCATTTTCGTCCTCCCAAGGCTTATTCTCGTCCAATTAGGGTTTTTAACCAATCTTTTGCATCCAATAAGTACATTTGTGTCACTGGTTGAACATTTAGGTCATTTTCGTCCTCCCAAGGCTTATTCTCGTTCAATTAGGGTTTTTAACCAATCTTGTGCATCCAGTAAGTGATTTTGTGTCATTGGTTGAACATTTAGGTCATTTTCGTCCTCCCAAGGCTTATTCTCAACCAATTAGGGTTTTTAACCAATCTTGTGCATCCAATAAGTGATTTTGTGTCATTGGTTGAACATTTAGGTCATTTTCGTCCTCCCAAGGCTTATTCTCGTCCAATTAGGGTTTTTAACCAATCTTGTGCATCCAATAAGTACATTTGTGTCATTGGTTGAACATTTAGGTCACTTTCGTCCTCGCAAGGCTTATTCTCGTCCAATTAGGGTTTTTAACCAATCTTGTGCATCCAATAAGTACATTTGTGTCATTGGTTGAACATTTAGGTCACTTTCGTCCTCCCAAGGCTTATTCTCGTCCAATTAGGGTTTTTAACCAATCTTGTGCATCCAATACGTACATTTGTGTCATTGGTTGAACATTTAGGTCATTTTCGTCCTCCCAAGGCTTATTCTCGTCCAATTAGGGTTTTTAACAAATCTTGTGCATCCAATAAGTACATTTGTGTCATTGGTTGAACATTTAGGTCATTTTTGTCCTCCTTAGGCTTATTCTCGTCCAATTAGGGTTTTTAACCAATCTTGTGCATCCAATAAGTGATTTTGTGTCATTGGTTGAACATTTAGGTCATTTTCGTCCTCCCAAGGCTTATTCTCGTCCAATTAGGGTTTTTAACAAATCTTTTGCATCCAATAAGTGATTTTGTGTCATTGGTTGAACATTTAGGTCATTTTCGTCCTCCCAAGGCTTATTCTCGTCCAATTAGGGTTTTTAACCAATCTTGTGCATCCAATAAGTACATTTGTGTCATTGGTTGAACATTTAGGTCATTTTCGTCCTCCCAAGGCTTATTCTCGTCCAATTAGGGTTTTTAACCAATCTTGTGCATCCAATAAGTACATTTGTGTCATTGGTTGAACATTTAGGTCATTTTCGTCCTCCCAAGGCTTATTCTCGTCCAATTAGGGATTTTCACCAATCTTGTGCATCCAATAAGTGATTTTGTGTCGTTTGTTGAACATTTAAGTCATTTTCGTCCTCCCAAGGCTTATTCTCGTCCAATTAGGGTTTTTAACCAATCTTGTGCATCCAATAAGTACATTTGTGTCATTGGTTGAACATTTAGGTCATTTTCGTCCTCCCAAGGCTTATTCTCGTCCAATTAGGGTTTTTAACAAATTTGTGCATCCAATAAGTACATTTGTGTCATTGGTTGAACATTTAGGTCATTTTCGTCCTCCCAAGGCTTATTCTCGTCCAATTAGGGTTTTTAACCAATCTTGTGCATCAAATAAGTGATTTTGTGTCATTGTTTGAACATTTAGGTCATTTTCGTCCTCCCAAGGCTTATTCTCGTCCAATTAGGGTTTATAACAAATTTGTGCATCCAATAAGTACATTTGTGTCATTGGTTGAACATTTAGGTCATTTTCGTCCTCCCTAGGCTTATTCGCGTCCAATTAGGGTTTTTAACCAATATTGTGCATCCAATAAGTGATTTTGTGTCATTGGTTGAACATTTAGGTCATTTTCGTCCTCCCAAGGCTTATTCTCGTCCAAATAGGGTTTTTTACCAATCTTGTGCATCCAATAAGTACATTTGTGTCATTGGTTGAACATTTAGGATATTTTCGTCCTCCCAAGGCTTATTGTCGTCCAATTAGGGTTTTTAACCAATCTTGTGCATCCAATAAGTACATTTGTGTCATTGGTTGAACATTTAGGTCATTTTCGTCCTCCCAAGGCTTATTCTCGTCCAATTAGGGTTTTAACCAATCTTTTGCATCCAATAAGTACATTTGTGTCATTGTTTGAACATTTAGGTCATTTTCGTCCTCCCAAGGCTTATTCTCGTCCAATTAGGGTTTTTAACCAATCTTTTGCATCCAATAAGTACATTTGTGTCATTGTTTGAACATTTAGGTCATTTTCGTCCTCCCAAGGCTTATTCTCGTCCATTTAGGGTTTTTAACCAATCTTGTGCATCCAATAAGTGATTTTGTGTCATTGGTTGAAAATTTAGGTCATTTTCGTCCTTCCAAGGCTTATTCTCGTCCAATTAGTGTTTTTAACCAATCTTGTGCATCCAATAAGTGATTTTGTGTCATTGTTTGAACATTTAGGTCATTTTCGTCCTCCCAAGGCTTATTCTCGTCCAATTAGGGTTTTTAACCAATCTTGTGCATCCAATAAGTACATTTGTGTCATTGGTTGAACATTTAGGTCATTTTCGTCCTCCCAAGGCTTATTCTCGTCCAATTAGGGTTTTTAACTATTCTTGTGCATCGAATAAGTACATTTGTATCATTGGTTGAACATTTAGGTCATTTTCATTCTCCCAAGGCTTATTCTCGTCCAACTAGGGTTTTTAACCAATCTTGTGCATCCAATAAGTGATTTTGTGTCATTGGTTGAACATTTAGGTCATTTTCGTCCTCCCAAGGCTTATTCTCGTCCAATTAGGGTTTTTAACCAATCTTGTGCATCCAATAAGTACATTTGTGTCATTGGTTGAACATTTATGTCATTTTCGTCCTCCTTAGGCTTATTCTCGTCCAATTAGGGTTTTTAACCAATCTTGTGCATCCAATAAGTGATTTTGTGCTATTGGTTGAACATTTAGGTCATTTGCGTCCTCCCAAGGCTTATTCTCGTCCAATTAGGGTTTTTAACCAATCTTTTGCATCCAATTAGTGATTTTGTGTCATTTGTTGAACATTTAGGTCATTTTCGTCCTCCCAAGGCTTATTCACGTCCAATTAGGGTTTTTAACCAATCTTGTGCATCCAATAAGTGATTTTGTGTCATTGGTTGAACATTTAGGTCATTTTCGTCCTCCCAAGGCTTATTCTCGTCCAATTAGGGTTTTTAACCAATCTTGTGCATCCAATAAGTACATTTGTGTCATTGGTTGAACATTTATGTCATTTTCGTCCTCCCAAGGCTTATTCTTGTCCAATTAGGGTTCTTAACCAATCTTGTGCATCCAATAAGTACATTTGTGTCATTGGTTGAACATTTAGGTCATTTTCGTCCTCCCAAGGCTTATTCTCGTCCAATTAGGGTTTTTAACCAATCTTGTGCATCCAATAAGTGATTTTGTGTCATTGGTTGAACATTTAGGTCATTTTCGTCCTCCCAAGGCTTATTCTCGTCCAATTAGGGTTTTTAACCAATCTTGTGCATCCAATAAGTACATTTGTGTCATTGGTTGAACATTTAGGTCATTTTCGTCCTCCCAAGGCTTATTCTCGTCCAATTAGGGTTTTTAATTAATCTCGTGCATCCAATAAGTGATTTTGTGTCGTTGGTTGAACATTTAGGTCATTTTTGTCCTCCCAAGGCTTATTCTCGTCCAATTAGGGTTTTTAACCAATCTTGTGCATTGAATAAGTACATTTGTGTCGTTGGTTGAACATTTAGGTCATTTTCGTCCTCCCAAGGCTTATTCTCGTCCAATTAGGGTTTTTAACCAATCTTGTGCATCCAATAAGTACATTTGTGTCATTGGTTGAACATTTAGGTCATTTTCGTCCTCCCAAGGCTTATTCTCGTCCAATTAGGGTTTTTAACCAATCTTGTGCTTCCAATAAGTGATTTTGTTTCATTGGTTGAACATTTAGGTCATTTTCATCCTCCCAAGGCTTATTCTCGTCCAATTAGGGTTTTTAACCAATCTTGTGCATCCAATAAGTGATTTTGTGTCATTGGTTGAACATTTAGGTCATTTTCGTCCTCCCAAGGCTTATTCTCGTCCAATTAGGGTTTTTAACCAATCTTGTGCATCCAATAAGTACATTTGTGTCATTGGTTGAACATTTAGGTCATTTTCGTCCTCCCAAGGCTTATTCTCGTCCAATTAGGGTTTTTAACCAATCTTGTGCATCCAATAAGTGATTTTGTGTCATTGGTTGAACATTTAGGTCAATTTCGTCCTCCCAATACTTATTCTCGTCCAATTAGGGTTTTTTAACAATCTTGTGCATCCAATAAGTACATTTGTGTCATTAGTTGAACATTTAGGTCATTTATGACCTCCAAAAGCTTATTCTCGTCCAATTAGGGTTTTTAACCAATCTTGTGCATCCAATAAGTGATTTTGTGTCATTGGTTGAACATTTAGGTCATTTTCGTCCTCCCTAGGCTTATTCTCGTCCAATTAGGGTTTTTAACCAATCTTGTGCATCCAATAAGTGATTTTGTGTCATTGGTTGAACATTTAGGTCATTTTCTTCCTCCCAAGGCTTATTATCGTCCAATTAGGGTTTTTAACCAATCTTGTGCATCCAATAAGTACATTTGTGTCATTGGTTGAACATTTAGGTCATTTTGTCCTCCCAAGGCTTATTCTCGTCCAATTAGGGTTTTTAACCAATCTTGTGCATCCAATAAGTACATTTGTGTCATTGGTTGAACATTTAGGTCATTTTCATCCTCCCAAGGCTTATTCTCGTCCAATTAGGGTTTTTAACCAATCTTGTGCATCCAATAAGTGATTTTGTGTCATTGCTTGAACATTTAGGTCATTTTCGTCCTCCCAAGGCTTCTTCTCGTCCAATTAGGGTTTTTAACCAATCTTGTGCATCCAATAAGTACATTTGTGTCATTGGTTGAACATTTAGGTCATTTTCGTCCTCCCAAGGATTATTCTCATCCAAGTAGGGTTTTTAACCAATCTTGTGCATCCAATAAGTGATTTTGTGTCATTGGTAAAACATTTATGTCATTTTCGTCCTCCCAAGGCTTATTCTCGTCCAATTAGGGTTTTTAAGCAATCTTGTGCATCCAATAAGTACATTTGTGTCATTGGTTGAACATTTAGGTAATTTTCGTCGTCCCTAGGCTTATTCTCGTCCAATTAGGGTTTTGAACCAATCCTGTGCATCCAATAAGTGATTTTGTGTCATTGGTTGAACATTTAGGTCATTTTCGTCCTCCCAAGGCTTATTCTCGTCCAAATAGGGTCTTAACCAATCTTGTGCATCCAATAAGTTCATTTGTGTCATTGGCTGAACATTTAGGTCATTTTCGTCCTCCCAAGGCTTATTTTCATCCAAGTAGGGTTTTGAACCAATCTTGTGCATCCAATAAGTGATTTTGTGTCATTGGTAAAACATTTATGTCATTTTCGTCCTCCCAAGGCTTATTCTCGTCCAATTAGGGTTTTTAAGCAATCTTGTGCATCCAATAAGTACATTTGTGTCATTGGTTGAACATTTAGGTCATTTTCGTCCTCCCTAGGCTTATTCTCGTCCAATTAGGGTTTTTAACCAATCTTGTGCATCCAATAAGTGATTTTGTATTATTGGTTGAACATTTAGGTCATTTTCGTCCTCCCTAGGCTTATTCTCGTCCAATTAGGGTTTTTAACCAATCTTGTGCATCCAATAAGTGATTTTGTGTCATTGGTTGAACATTTAGGTCATTTTCGTCCTCCCAAGGCTTATTCTCGTCCAATTAGGGTTTTTAACCAATCTTGTGCATCCAATAAGTGATTTTGTGTCATTGGTTGAACATTTAGGTCATTTTCGTCCTCCCAAGGCTTATTCTCGTCCAATTAGGGTTTTTAACCAATCTTGTGCATCCAATAAGTACATTTGTGTCATTGGTTGAATATTTAGGTCATTTTCGTTTTCCCTAGGCTTATTCTCGTCCAACTAGGGTTTTTAACCAATCTTGTGCATCCAATAAATGATTTTGTGTCATTGGTTGAACATTTAGTTCATTTCCGTCCTCCCAAGGCTTATTCTCGTCCAATTAGGGTTTTAAACCAATCTTGTGCATCCAATAAGTGATTTTGTGTCATTGGTTGAACATTTAGGTCATTTTCATCCTCCCTAGGGTTATTCTCATCCAATTAGGGTTTTTAACCAATCTTGTGCATCCAATAAGTGATTTTGTGTCATTGGTTGAACATTTAGGTCATTTTCGTCCTCCCAAGGCTTATTCTCGTCCAATTAGGGTTTTTAACCAAACTTGTGCATCCAATAAGTACATTTGTGTCATTGGTTGAACATTTAGGTCATTTTCGTCCTCCCAAGGATTATTCTCGTCCAATTAGAATTTTTAACCAATCTTGTGCATTCAATAAGTACATTTGTGTCATTGGTTGAACATGTAGGTCATTTTCGTCCTCCCTAGGCTTATTCTCGTCCAATTAGGGGTTTTAACCAATCTTGTGCATCCAATAAGTGATTTTGTGTCATTGTCTAACATTTATGTTATTTTTGTCCTCCCAAGGCTTATTCTCGTCCAATTAGGGTTTTTAACCAATCTTGTGCATCCAATAAGTGATTTTGTGTCATTGGTTGAACATTTAGGTCATTTTCGTCCTCCCAAGGCTTATTCTCGTCCAATTAGGGTTTTTAACCAAACTTGTGCATCGAATAAGTACATTTGTGTCATTGGTTGAACATTTAGGTCATTTTCGTCCTACCAAGGCTTATTCTCGTCCAATTAGGATTTTTAACCAATCTTGTGCATCCAATAAGTGATTTTGTGTCATTGGTTGAACATTTAGGTCATTTTCGTCCTCCCAAGGCTTATTCTCGTCCAATTAGGGTTTTTAACAAATCTTGTGCATCCAATAAGTGATTTTGCAACATTGGTTGAACATTTAGGTCATTTTCGTCCTCCCGAGGCTTTTTCTCATCAAATTAGAGTTTTTAACAAATCCTGTGCATCCAATAAGTGATTTTGTGTCATTGGTTGAACATTTAGGTCATTTTCGTCCTCCCTAGGCTTATTCTCTTCCAATTAGGGTTTTGTGCATCCAATAAGTACATTTGTGTCATTGGTTGAACATTTAGGTCATTTTCGTCCTCCCAAGGCTTATTCTCGTCCAATTAGGGTTTTTAACCAATCTTGTGCATCCAATAAGTGATTTTGTGTCATTGGTTGAACATTTAGTTCATTTTCGTCCTCCTAAAACTTATTCTCGTCCAATTAGGGTTTTTAACCAATCTTGTGCATCCAATAAGTGATTTTGTGTCATTGGTTGAACATTTAGGTCATTTTCGTCCTCCCAAGGCTTATTCTCGTCCAATTAGGGTTTTTAACCAATCTTGTGCATCCAATAAGTACATTTGTGTCATTGGTTGAACATTTAGGTCATTTTCGTCCTCTTGAGGCTTATTCTCGTCCAATTAGGGTTTTTAACCAATCTTGTGCATCCAATAAGTACATTTGTGTCATTGGTTGAACATTTAGGTCATTTTCGTCCTCCCAAGGCTTATTCTCGTCCAATTAGGGTTTTTAACCAATCTTGTGCATCAAATAAAAACATTTGTGTCATTGGTTGAACATTTAGGTCATTTTCGTCCTCCCAAGGCTTATTCTCGTCCAATTAGGGTTTTTAACCAATCTTGTGCATCCAATAAGTGATTTTGTGTCATTGGTTGAACATTTAGGTCATTTTCGTCCTCCCAAGGCTTATTCTCGTCCAATTAGGGTTTTTAACCAATCTTGTGCATCCAATAAGTACATTTGTGTCATTGGTTGAACATTTAAGTCATTTTTGTCCTCCCAAGGCTTATTCTCGTCCAATTAGGGTTTTTAACCAATCTTGTGCATCCAATAAGTGATTTTGTGTCATTGGTTGAACATTTAGGTCATTTTCGTCCTCCCAAGGCTTATTCTCGTCCAATTAGGGTTTTTAACCAATCTTCTGCATCTAATAAGTAATTTTGTGTCATCGGTTGAACATTTAGGTCATTTTCATCCTCCCTAGTCTTTTTCTCGTCCAATTAGGGTTTTTAACCAATCTTGTGCATCCAATAAGTAATTTTGTGTCATTGGTTGAACATTTAGGTCATTTTCGTCCTCCCAAGGCTTATTCTCGTCCAATTAGGGTTTTTAACCAATCTTGTGCATCCAATAAGTGATTTTGTGTCATTTGTTGAACATTTAGGTCATTTTCGTCCCCCCAAGGGTTATTCTCGTCCAATTAGGGTTTTTAACCAATCTTGTGCATCCAATAAGTGATTTTGTGTCATTGGTTGAACATTTAGGTCATTTTCGTCCTCCCAAGGCTTATTCTCGTCCAATTAGGGTTTTTAACCAATCTTGTGCATCCAATAAGTACATTTGTGTCATTGGTTGAACATTTAGGTCATTTTCGTCCTCCCAAGGCTTATTCTCGTCCAATTAGGGTTTTTAACCAATCTTGTGCATCCAATAAGTGATTTTGTGTCATTGGTTGAACATTTAGGTCATTATTGTCCTCCCAAGGCTTATTCTCGTCCAATTAGGGTTTTTAACCAATCTTGTGCATCCAATAAGTACATTTGTGTCATTGGTTGAACATTTAGGTCATTTTCGTCCTCCCAAGGCTTATTCTCGTCCAATTAGGGTTTTTAACCAATCTTGTGCCTCCAATAAGTGATTTTGTGTCATTGGTTGAACATTTAGGTCATTTTCGTCCTCCCAAGGCTTATTCTCATCCAATTAGGGTTTTTAGCCAATCTTGTGCATCCAATAAGTACATTTGTGTCATTGGTTGAACATTTAGGTCATTTTCGTCCTCCCTAGGCTTATTCTCGTCCAATTAGGGTTTTCAACCAATCTTGTGCATCTAATAAGTGATTTTGTGACATTGGTTGAACATTTAGGTCATTGTCGATCTCCCATGGCTTATTCTCGTCCAATTAGGGTTTTTAACCAATCTTGTGCATCCAATAAGTGATTTTGTGTCATTGGTTGAACATTTAGGTCATTTTCGTCCTCCCAAGGCTTATTCTCGTCCAATTAGGGTTTTTAACCAATCTTGTGCATCCAATAAGTGATTTTGTGTCATTGGTTGAACATTTAGGTCATTTTGTCCTCCCAAGGCTTATTCTCGTCCAATTAGGGTTTTTAACCAATCTTGTGCATCCAATAAGTACATTTGTGTCATTGGTTGAACATTTAGGTCATTTTCATCCTCCCAAGGCTTATTCTCGTCCAATTAGGGTTTTTAACCAATCTTGTGCATCCAATAAGTGATTTTGTGTCATTGCTTGAACATTTAGGTCATTTTCGTCCTCCCAAGGCTTCTTCTCGTCCAATTAGGGTTTTTAACCAATCTTGTGCATCCAATAAGTACATTTGTGTCATTGGTTGAACATTTAGGTCATTTTCGTCCTCCCAAGGATTATTCTCATCCAAGTAGGGTTTTTAACCAATCTTGTGCATCCAATAAGTGATTTTGTGTCATTGGTAAAACATTTATGTCATTTTCGTCCTCCCAAGGCTTATTCTCGTCCAATTAGGGTTTTTAAGCAATCTTGTGCATCCAATAAGTACATTTGTGTCATTGGTTGAACATTTAGGTCATTTTCGTCCTCCCTAGGCTTATTCTCGTCCAATTAGGGTTTTGAACCAATCCTGTGCATCAAATAAGTGATTTTGTGTCATTGGTTGAACATTTAGGTCATTTTCGTCCTCCCAAGGCTTATTCTCGTCCAAATAGGGTCTTAACCAATCTTGTGCATCCAATAAGTTCATTTGTGTCATTGGCTGAACATTTAGGTCATTTTCGTCCTCCCAAGGCTTATTCTCATCCAAGTAGGGTTTTGAACCAATCTTGTGCATCCAATAAGTGATTTTGTGTCATTGGTAAAACATTTATGTCATTTTCGTCCTCCCAAGGCTTATTCTCGTCCAATTAGGGTTTTTAAGCAATCTTGTGCATCCAATAAGTACATTTCTGTCATTGGTTGAACATTTAGGTCATTTTCGTCCTCCCTAGGCTTATTCTCGTCCAATTAGGGTTTTGAACCAATCCTGTGCATCCAATAAGTGATTTTGTGTCATTGGTTGAACATTTAGGTCATTTTCGTCCTCCCAAGGCTTATTCACGTCCAATTAGGGTTTTTAACCAATCTTGTGCATCCAATAAGTGATTTTGTGTCATTGATAAAACATTTATGTCATTTTCGTCCTCCCAAGGCTTATTCTCATCCAATTAGGGTTTTTAACCAATCTTGTGCATCCAATAAGTATATTTGTGTCATTGGTTGAACATTTAGGTCATTTTCGTCCTCCCAAGGCTTATTCTCGTCCAAATAGGGTTTTTTACCAATCTTGTGCATCCAATAAGTACATTTGTGTCATTGGTTGAACATTTAGGTTATTTTCGTCCTCCCAAGGATTATTCTCATCCAAGTAGGGTTTTTAACCAATCTTGTGCATCCAATAAGTGATTTTGTGTCATTGGTAAAACATTTATGTCATTTTCGTCCTCCCAAGGCTTATTCTCGTCCAATTAGGGTTTTTAAGCAATCTTGTGCATCCAATAAGTACATTTGTGTCATTGGTTGAACATTTAGGTCATTTTCGTCCTCCCTAGGCTTATTCTCGTCCAATTAGGGTTTTGAACCAATCTTGTGCATCCAATAAGTGATTTTGTGTCATTGGTTGAACATTTAGGTCATTTTCGTCCACCCAAGGCTTATTCTCGTCCAATTAGGGTTTTTAACCAATCTTGTGCATCCAATAAGTGATTTTGTGTCATTGGTTGAAAATTTAGGTCATTTTCGTCCTCCCAAGGCTTATTCTCGTTCAATTAGGGTTTTTAACCAATCTTGTTCATCCAATAATTGATTTTGTGTCATTGGTTGAACATTTAGGTCATTTTCGTCGTCCCAAGGCTTATTCTGGTCCAATTAGGGTTTTTAACCAATCTTGTGCATCCAATAAGTGATTTTGGGTCATTGGTTGAACATTTAGGTCAATTTCGTCCCCCCTAGGCTTATTCTCGTCCAATTAGGGTTTTTAACCAATCTTGTGCATCCAATAAGTGATTTTGTGTCATTGGTTGAACATTTAGGTCATTTTCGTCCTCCCAAGGCTTATTCTCGTCCAATTAGGGTTTTTAACCAATCTTGTGCATCCAATAAGTGATTTTGTGTCATTGGTTGAACATTTAGGTCATTTTCGTCCTCCCAAGGCTTATTCTCGTCCAATTAGGGTTTTTAACCAATCTTGTGCATCCAATAAGTACATTTGTGTCATTGGTTGAATATTTAGGTCATTTTCGTTTTCCCTAGGCTTATTCTCGTCCAACTAGGGTTTTTAACCAATCTTGTGCATCCAATAAATGATTTTGTGTCATTGGTTGAACATTTAGTTCATTTCCGTCCTCCCAAGGCTTATTCTCGTCCAATTAGGGTTTTAAACCAATCTTGTGCATCCAATAAGTGATTTTGTGTCATTGGTTGAACATTTAGGTCATTTTCATCCTCCCTAGGGTTATTCTCATCCAATTAGGGTTTTTAACCAATCTTGTGCATCCAATAAGTGATTTTGTGTCATTGGTTGAACATTTAGGTCATTTTCGTCCTCCCAAGGCTTATTCTCGTCCAATTAGGGTTTTTAACCAAACTTGTGCATCCAATAAGTACATTTGTGTCATTGGTTGAACATTTAGGTCATTTTCGTCCTCCCAAGGATTATTCTCGTCCAATTAGAATTTTTAACCAATCTTGTGCATTCAATAAGTACATTTGTGTCATTGGTTGAACATGTAGGTCATTTTCGTCCTCCCTAGGCTTATTCTCGTCCAATTAGGGGTTTTAACCAATCTTGTGCATCCAATAAGTGATTTTGTGTCATTGTCTAACATTTATGTTATTTTTGTCCTCCCAAGGCTTATTCTCGTCCAATTAGGGTTTTTAACCAATCTTGTGCATCCAATAAGTGATTTTGTGTCATTGGTTGAACATTTAGGTCATTTTCGTCCTCCCAAGGCTTATTCTCGTCCAATTAGGGTTTTTAACCAAACTTGTGCATCGAATAAGTACATTTGTGTCATTGGTTGAACATTTAGGTCATTTTCGTCCTACCAAGGCTTATTCTCGTCCAATTAGGATTTTTAACCAATCTTGTGCATCCAATAAGTGATTTTGTGTCATTGGTTGAACATTTAGGTCATTTTCGTCCTCCCAAGGCTTATTCTCGTCCAATTAGGGTTTTTAACCAATCTTTTGCATCTAATAAGTGATTTTGTGTCATTGGTTGAACATTTAGGTCATTTTCGTCCTCCCAAGGCTTATTCTCGTCCAATTAGGGTTTTTAACCAATCTTGTGCATCCAATAAGTACATTTGTGTCAATTGTTGAACATTTAGGTCATTTTTCGTCCTCCCAAGGCTTATTCTCGTCCAATTAGGGTTTTTAACCAATCTAGTGCATCCAATAAGTGAGTTTGTGTCGTTGGTTGAACATTTAGGTCATTTTCGTCCTTCCAAGGCTTATTCTCGTCCAATTAGGGTTTTTAACCAATCTTGTGCATCCAATAAGTGATTTTGTGTCATTGGTTGAACATTTAGGTCATTTTCGTCCTCCCAAGGCTTATTCTCGTCCAATTAGGGTTTTTAACCAATCTTTTGCATCTAATAAGTGATTTTGTGTCATTGGTTGAACATTTAGGTCATTTTCGTCCTCCCAAGGCTTATTCTCGTCCAATTAGGGTTTTTAACCAATCTTGTGCATCCAATAAGTACATTTGTGTCATTGGTTGAACATTTCGGTCATTTTCATCCTCCCTACGCTTATTCTCGTCCAATTAGGGTTTTTAACCAATCTTGTGCATCCAATAAGTACATTTGTGTCATTGGTTGAACATTTAGGTCATTTTCGTCCTCCCAAGGCTTATTCTCGTCCAATTAGGGTTTTTAACCAATCTTGTGCATCCAATAAGTGATTTTGTGTCATTGGTTGAACATTTTGGTCATTTTCGTCTTCCCAAGGCTTATTCTGGTCCAATTAGGGTTTTGAGCCAATCTTGTGCATCCAATAAGTACATTTGTGTCATTGGTTGAACATTTAGGTCATTTTCGTCCTCCCAAGGCTTATTCTCGTCCAATTAGGGTTTTTAACCAATCTTGTGCATCCAATAAGTGATTTTGTGTCATTGGTTGAACATTTAGGTCATTTTCGTCCTCCCAAGGCTTATTCTCGTCCAATTAGGGTTTTTAACCAATCTTGTGCATCCAATAAGTACATTTGTGTCATTGGTTGAACAATTAGGTCATTTTCGTCCTCCCAAGGCTTATTCTAGTCCAATTAGGGTTTTTAACAAATCTTGTGCATCCAATAAGTACATTTGTGTCATTGGTTGAACATTTAGGTCATTTTCGTCCTCCCAAGGCTTATTCTCGTCCAATTAGGGTTTTTAACCAATCTTGTGCATCCAATAAGTGATTTTGTGTCATTGGTTGAACATTTAGGTCATTTTCGTCCTCCCAAGGCTTATTCTCGTCCAATTAGGGTTTTTAACCAATCTTGTGCATCCAATAAGTACATTTGTGTCATTGGTTTTACATTTAGGTCATTTTCGTCCTCCCAAGACTTATTCTCGTCCAATTAGGGTTTTTAACCAATCTTGTGCATCCAATAAGTGATTTTGTGTCATTGGTTGAACATTTAGGTCATTTTCGTCCTCCCAAGGCTTATTCTCGTCCAATTAGGGTTTTTAACCAATCTTGTGCATCCAATAAGTACATTTGTGTCATTGGTTGAACATTTAGGTCATTTACGTCCTCCTTAGGCTTATTCTCGTCCAATTAGGGTTTTTAACCAATCTTGTGCTTCCAATAAGTACATTTGTGTCATTGGTTGAACATTTAGGTCATTTACGTCTTCCCTAGGCTTATTCTCGTCCAATTAGGGTTTTTAACCAATCTTGTGCATCCAATAAGTGATTTTGTGTCATTGGTTGAACATTTAGGTCATTTTCGTCCTCCCAAGGCTTATTCTCGTCCAATTAGGGTTTTTAACCAATCTTCTGCATCTAATAAGTAATTTTGTGTCATCGGTTGAACATTTAGGTCATTTTCATCCTCCCTAGTCTTTTTCTCGTCCAATTAGGGTTTTTAACCAATCTTGTGCATCCAATAAGTAATTTTGTGTCATTGGTTGAACATTTAGGTCATTTTCGTCCTCCCAAGGCTTATTCTCGTCCAATTAGGGTTTTTAACCAATCTTGTGCATCCAATAAGTGATTTTGTGTCATTTGTTGAACATTTAGGTCATTTTCGTCCCCCCAAGGGTTATTCTCGTCCAATTAGGGTTTTTAACCAATCTTGTGCATCCAATAAGTGATTTTGTGTCATTGGTTGAACATTTAGGTCATTTTCGTCCTCCCAAGGCTTATTCTCGTCCAATTAGGGTTTTTAACCAATCTTGTGCATCCAATAAGTACATTTGTGTCATTGGTTGAACATTTAGGTCATTTTCGTCCTCCCAAGGCTTATTCTCGTCCAATTAGGGTTTTTAACCAATCTTGTGCATCCAATAAGTGATTTTGTGTCATTGGTTGAACATTTAGGTCATTATTGTCCTCCCAAGGCTTATTCTCGTCCAATTAGGGTTTTTAACCAATCTTGTGCATCCAATAAGTACATTTGTGTCATTGGTTGAACATTTAGGTCATTTTCGTCCTCCCAAGGCTTATTCTCGTCCAATTAGGGTTTTTAACCAATCTTGTGCCTCCAATAAGTGATTTTGTGTCATTGGTTGAACATTTAGGTCATTTTCGTCCTCCCAAGGCTTATTCTCATCCAATTAGGGTTTTTAGCCAATCTTGTGCATCCAATAAGTACATTTGTGTCATTGGTTGAACATTTAGGTCATTTTCGTCCTCCCTAGGCTTATTCTCGTCCAATTAGGGTTTTCAACCAATCTTGTGCATCTAATAAGTGATTTTGTGACATTGGTTGAACATTTAGGTCATTGTCGATCTCCCATGGCTTATTCTCGTCCAATTAGGGTTTTTAACCAATCTTGTGCATCCAATAAGTGATTTTGTGTCATTGGTTGAACATTTAGGTCATTTTCGTCCTCCCAAGGCTTATTCTCGTCCAATTAGGGTTTTTAACCAATCTTGTGCATCCAATAAGTGATTTTGTGTCATTGGTTGAACATTTAGGTCATTTTGTCCTCCCAAGGCTTATTCTCGTCCAATTAGGGTTTTTAACCAATCTTGTGCATCCAATAAGTACATTTGTGTCATTGGTTGAACATTTAGGTCATTTTCATCCTCCCAAGGCTTATTCTCGTCCAATTAGGGTTTTTAACCAATCTTGTGCATCCAATAAGTGATTTTGTGTCATTGCTTGAACATTTAGGTCATTTTCGTCCTCCCAAGGCTTCTTCTCGTCCAATTAGGGTTTTTAACCAATCTTGTGCATCCAATAAGTACATTTGTGTCATTGGTTGAACATTTAGGTCATTTTCGTCCTCCCAAGGATTATTCTCATCCAAGTAGGGTTTTTAACCAATCTTGTGCATCCAATAAGTGATTTTGTGTCATTGGTAAAACATTTATGTCATTTTCGTCCTCCCAAGGCTTATTCTCGTCCAATTAGGGTTTTTAAGCAATCTTGTGCATCCAATAAGTACATTTGTGTCATTGGTTGAACATTTAGGTCATTTTCGTCCTCCCTAGGCTTATTCTCGTCCAATTAGGGTTTTGAACCAATCCTGTGCATCAAATAAGTGATTTTGTGTCATTGGTTGAACATTTAGGTCATTTTCGTCCTCCCAAGGCTTATTCTCGTCCAAATAGGGTCTTAACCAATCTTGTGCATCCAATAAGTTCATTTGTGTCATTGGCTGAACATTTAGGTCATTTTCGTCCTCCCAAGGCTTATTCTCATCCAAGTAGGGTTTTGAACCAATCTTGTGCATCCAATAAGTGATTTTGTGTCATTGGTAAAACATTTATGTCATTTTCGTCCTCCCAAGGCTTATTCTCGTCCAATTAGGGTTTTTAAGCAATCTTGTGCATCCAATAAGTACATTTCTGTCATTGGTTGAACATTTAGGTCATTTTCGTCCTCCCTAGGCTTATTCTCGTCCAATTAGGGTTTTGAACCAATCCTGTGCATCCAATAAGTGATTTTGTGTCATTGGTTGAACATTTAGGTCATTTTCGTCCTCCCAAGGCTTATTCACGTCCAATTAGGGTTTTTAACCAATCTTGTGCATCCAATAAGTGATTTTGTGTCATTGATAAAATATTTATGTCATTTTCGTCCTCCCAAGGCTTATTCTCATCCAATTAGGGTTTTTAACCAATCTTGTGCATCCAATAAGTATATTTGTGTCATTGGTTGAACATTTAGGTCATTTTCGTCCTCCCTAGGCTTATTCTCGTCCAATTAGGGTTTTGAACCAATCTTGTGCATCCAATAAGTGATTTTGTGTCATTGGTTGAACATTTAGGTCATTTTCGTCCTCCCAATGCTTATTCTCATC
>JBBPBP010000297.1:0-11120 GCA_037974735.1 Cicer chorassanicum
GGGTTTTTAACCAATCTTGTGCATCCAATAAGTGATTTTGTGTCATTGGTTGAACATTTAGGTCATTTTCGTCCTCCCTAGGCTTATTCTCGTCTAATTAGGGTTTTTAACCAATCTTGTGCATCCAATAAGTACATTTGTGTCAATGGTTGAACATTTAGGTCATTTTTGTCCTCCCTAGGCTTATTTCGTCCAATTAGGGTTTTTAACCAATCTTGTGCATCCAATAAGTAATTTTGTGTCATAGGTTGAACATTTATTTCATTTTCGTCCTCCCTAGGCTTATTCTCGTCCAATTAGGGTTTTAACCAATCTTGTGCATCCAATAAGTACATTTGTGTCATTGGTTGAACATTTAGGTCATTTTCGTCCTCCCTAGGCTTATTCTGATCCAATTAGGGTTTTTAACCAATCTTGCGCATCCATTAAATGATTTTGTGTCATTGGTTGAACATTTGGGTCATTTTCGTCCTCCCAAGGCTTATTCTAGTCCAATTAGGATTTTTAACAAATCTTGTGCATCCAATAAGTGATTTATTGCCATTGGTTGAACATGTAGGTCATTTTCGTCCTCTCAAGGCTTATTCTCGTCCAATTAGGGTTTTTAACCAATCTTGTGCATCCAATAAGTGATTTTGTATCATTGGTTGAACCATTAGGTCATTTTCGTCCTCCCAAGGCTTATTCTCGTCCAATCAGGGTTTTTAACCAATCTTGTGCATCCAATAACTGATTTTGTGTCATTGGTTGAACATTTAGGTCATTTTCGTCCTCCCTAGACTTATTCTCGTCCAATTAGGGTTTTTAACCAATCATGTGCATCCAATAAGTACATTTGTGTCATTGGTTGAACATTTATGTCATTTTCGTCCTCCCTAGGCTTATTCTCGTCCAATTAGGGTTTTTAACCAATCTTGTGCATCCAATAAGTACATTTGTGTCATTGGTTGAACATTTAGGTCATTTTCGTCATCCCAAGGCTTATTCTCGTCCAATTAGGGTTTTTAACAAATCTTGTGCATCCAATAAGTACATTTGTGACATTGGTTGAACATTTAGGTCATTTTCGTTCTCCCAAGGCTTATTCTCGTCCAATTAGGGTTTTTAACCAATCTTGTGCATCCAATAAGTGATTTTGTGTCATTGGTTGAACATTTAGGTCATTTTCGTCCTCCCTAGGCTTATTCTCGTCCAATTAGGGTTTTTAACCAATCTTGTGCATCCAATAAGTACATTTGTGTCATTGGTTGAACATTTAGGTCATTTTCGTCCTCCCTATGCTTATTCTCGTCCAATTAGGGTTTTTAACCAATCTTGTGCATCCAATAAGTGATTTTTTGTCATTGGTTGAACATTTAGGCCATTTTCGTCCTCCCTAGGCTTATTCTCGTCCAATTAGGGTTTTTAATTTATCTTGTGCATCCAGTAAGTACATTTGTGCCATTGGTTGAACATTTAGGTCATTTTCGTCCTCCCTAGGCTTATTCTCGTCCAATTAGGGTTTTTAACCAATCTTGTGCATCCAATAAGTTTATTTGTGTCATTGGTTGAACATTTAGGTCATTTTCGTCCTCCCAAAGCTTATTCTCGTTCAATTAGGGTTTTTAACCAATCTTGTGCATCCAATAAGTGATTTTGTGTCATTGGTTGAACATTTAGGTCATTTTCGTCCTCCCAAGGCTTATTCTCGTCCAATTAGGGTTTTTAACCAATCTTGTGCATCCAATAAGTGATTTTGTGTCATTGGTTGAACATTTAGGTCATTTTCGTCCTCCCTAGGCTTATCCTCGTCCAATTAGGGTTTTTAACCAATCTTGTGCATCCAATAAGTACATTTGTGTCATTGGTTGAACATTTAGGTCATTTTCGTCCTCCCAAGGCTTATTCTCGTCCAATTAGGGTTTTTAACCAATCTTAAGAATCCAATAAGTATATTTGTTTCATTGGTTGATCATTTAGGTCAATTTCTTCCTCCCAAGGCTTATTCTCGTCCAATTAGGGTTTTTAACCAATCTTGTGCATCCAATAAGTACATTTGTGTCATTGGTTGAACATTTAGGTCATTTTCGTCCTCCCAAGGCTTATTCTCGTCCAATTAGGGTTTTTAACCAATCTTGTGCATCCAATAAGTGATTTTGTGTCATTGGTTGAACATTTAGGTCATTTTCGTCCTCCCTAGGCTTATTCTCGTTCAGTTAGGGGTTTTAACCAATCTTGTGCATCCGATAAGTACATTTGTGTCATTGGTTGAACATTTATGTCATTTTCGTCCTCCCAAGGCTTGTTTTCGTCCAATTAGGGTTTTTAACCAATCTTGTGCATCCAATAAGTGATTTTGTGTCATTGGTTGAACATTTAAGTCATTTTCGTCCTCCCAAGGCTTATTCTCGTCCAATTAGGGTTTTTAACCAATCTTGTGCATCCAATAAGTAAATTTGTGTCATTGGTTGAACATTTAGGTCATTTTCGTCCTCCCAAGGCTTATTCTCGTCCAATTAGGGTTTTCAACCTATCTTGTGCATCCAATAAGTGATTTTGTGTCATTGGTTGAACATTTAGGTCATTTTCGTCCTGCCAAGTCTTATTCGCTTCCAATTAGGGTTTTTAACCAATCTTGGGCATCCAATAAGTGAATTTTTGTCATTGGTTGAACATTTAGGTCATTTTCGTCCTCCCAAGGCTTATTCTCGTCCAATTAGGGTTTTTAACCAATCTTGTGCATCCAATAAGTGATTTTGTGTCATTGGTTGAACATTTAGGTCATTTTCGTCCTCCCTAGGCTTATTCTCGTCCAATTAGGGTTTTTAACCAATCTTGTGCTTCCAATAAGTGATTTTGTGTTATTGGTTGAACATTTAGGTCATTTTCGTCCTCCCAAGGCTTATTCTCGTCCAATTAGGGTTTTTAACCAATCTTGTGCATCCAATAAGTACATTTGTGTCATTGGTTGAACATTTAGGTCATTTTCGTCCTCCCTATGCTTATTCTCGTCCAATTAGGGTTTTTAACCAATCTTGTGCATCCAATAAGTACATTTGTGTCATTGGTTGAAAATATAGGTCATTTTCGTCCTCCCACGGCTTATTCTCGTCCAATTAGGGTTTTTAACCTATCTAGTGCATCCAATAAGTGATTTTGTGTCATTGGTTGAACATTTAGGTCATTTTCGTCCTCCCAAGGCTTATTCTCGTCCAATTAGGGGTTTTAACCAATCTTGTGCATCCAATAAGTGATTTTGTGTCATTGGTTGAACATTTAGGTCATTTTCGTCCTCCCTAGGATTATTCTCGTCCAATTAGGGTTTTTAACCAATCTTGTGCATCCAATAAGTACATTTGTGTCATTGGTTGAACATTTAGGTCATTTTCGTCCTCCCTATGCTTATTCTCGTCCAATTAGGGTTTTTAACCAATCTTGTGCATCCAATAAGTGATTTTGTGTCATTGGTTGAACATTTAGGTTATTTTCGTCCTCCCAAGGCTTATTCTTGTCCAATTAGGGTTTTTAACCAATCTTGTGCATCCAATAAGTACATTTGTGTCATTGGTTGAACATATAGGTCATTTTCGTCCTCCCTAGGCTTATTCTCGTCTATTTAGGGTTTATAACCAATCTTGTGCATCCAATAACTGATTTTGTATCATTGGTTGAACATTTAGGTCATTTTCGTCCTCCCAAGACTTATTCTCGTCCAATTAGGGTTTTTAACCAATCTTGTGCATCCAATAAGTACATTTGTGTCATTGGTTGAACATTTAGGTCATTTTCGTCCTCCCTAGGCTTCTTATCGTCCAATTAGGGTTTTTAACCAATCTTGTGCATCCAATAAGTACATTTGTGTCACAGGTTGAACATTTAGGACATTTTCTTCCTCCCAAGGCTTATTCTCGTCCAATTTGGGTTTTTAACCAATCTTGTGCATCCAATAAGTGATTTTGTGTCATTGGTTGAACATTTAGGTCATTTTTGTCCTCCCTAGGCTTATTACGTCCAATTAGGGTTTTTAACCAATCTTGTGCATCCAATAAGTAATTTTGTGTCATAGGTTGAACATTTATTTCATTTTCGTCCTCCCTAGGCTTATTCTCGTCCAATTAGGGTTTTTAACCAATCTTGTGCATCCAATAAGTACATTTGTGTCATTGGTTGAACATTTAGGTCATTTTCGTCCTCCCTAGGCTTATTCTCGTCCAATTAGGGTTTTTAACCAATCTTGCGCATCCATTAAATGATTTTGTGTCATTGGTTGAACATTTGGGTCATTTTCGTCCTCCCAAGGCTTATTCTAGTCCAATTAGGATTTTTAACAAATCTTGTGCATCCAATAAGTGATTTATTGCCATTGGTTGAACATGTAGGTCATTTTCGTCCTCTCAATGCTTATTCTCGTCCAATTAGGGTTTTTAACCAATCTTGTGCATCCAATAAGTGATTTTGTATCATTGGTTGAACATTTAGGTCTTTTTCGTCCTCCCAAGGCTTATTCTCGTCCAATTAGGGTTTTTAACCAATCTTGTGCATCCAATAAGTGATTTTGTGTCATTGGTTGAACATTTAGGTCATTTTCGTCCTCCCTAGACTTATTCTCGTCCAATTAGGGTTTTTAACCAATCTTGTGCTTCCAATAAGTACATTTGTGTCAAAGGTTGAACATTTAGGACATTTTCTTCCTCCCAAGGCTTATTCTCGTCCAATTTGGGTTTTTAACCAATCTTGTGCATCCAATAAGTGATTTTGTGACATTGGTTGAACATTTAGGTCATTTTTGTCCTCCCTAGGCTTATTTCGTCCAATTAGGATTTTTAACCAATCTTGTGCATCCAATAAGTAATTTTGTGTCATTGGTTGAACATTTAGGTCATTTTCGTCCTCCCTAGGCTTATTCTCGTCCAATTAGGGTTTTGAACCAATCGTGCGCATCCATTAAATGATTTTATGTCATTGGTTGAACATTTGGGTCATTTTCGTCCTCCCAAGGCTTATTCTAGTCCAATTAGGATTTTTAACCAATCTTGTGCATCCAATAAGTGATTTATTGCCATTGGTTGAACATGTAGGTCATTTTCATCCTCTCAAGGCTTATTCTCGTCCAATTAGGGTTTTTAACCAATCTTGTGCATCCAATAAGTGATTTTGTGTCATTGGTTGAACATTTAGGTCATTTTCGTCCTCCCAAGGCTTATTCTTGTCCAATTAGGGTTTTTAACCAATCTTGTGCATCCAATAAGTACATTTGTGTCATTGTTTTAACATTTAGGTAATTTTCGTCCTTCCAAGGCTTATTCTCGTCCAATTACGGTTTTTAACCAATCTTGTGCATCCAATAAGTGATTTTGTGTCATTGGTTGAACATTTAGGTCATTTTCGTCCTCCCTAAGCTTATTCTCGTCCAATTAGGGTTTTTAACCAATCTTGTGCATCCAATAAGTACATTTGTGTCATTGGTTGAACATTTAGGTCATTTTCGTCCTCCCTATGCTTATTCTCGTCCAATTAGGGTTTTTAACCAATCTTGTGCATCCAATAAGTGATTTTGTATCATTGGTTGAACATTTAGGTCATTTTCGTCCTCCCAAGGCTTATTCTCGTCCAATTAGGGTTTTTAACCAATCTTGTGCATCCAATAAGTGTTTTTGTGTCATTGGTTGAACATTTAGGTCATTTTCGTCCTTCTAAGGCTTATTCTCGTCCAATTAGGGTTTTTAACCAATCTTGTGCATCCAATAAGTGAATTTGTGTCATTGGTTAAACATTTAGGTCAATTTCGTCCTGCCATGACTTATTCTCGTCCAATTAGGGTTTTTAACCAATCTTGTGTAAACAATAAGTGATTTTGTGTCATTGGTTGAACATTTAGGTCATTTTCGTCCTCCCAAGGCTTATTCTCGTCCAATTAGGGTTTTTAACCAATCTTGTGCATCCAATAAGTGATTTTGTGTCATTGGTTGAACATTTAGGTCATTTTCGTCCTCCCTAGGCTTATTCTCGTCCAATTAGGGTTTTTAACCAATCTTGTGCATCCAATAATTGATTTTGTGTCATTGGTTGAACATTTAGGTCATTTTCGTCCTCCTTAGGCTTATTCTCGACCAATTAGTGTTTTTAACAAATCTTGTGCATCCAATAAGTGAATTTGTGTCATTGGTTGAACATTTAGGTCATTTTCGTCCTGCCATGACTTATTCTCGTCCAATTAGGGTTTTTAACCAATCTTGTGTAAACAATAAGTGATTTTGTGTCATTGGTTGAACATTTAGGTCATTTTCGTCCTCCCAAGGCTTATTCTCGTCCAATTAGGGTTTTTAACCAATCTTGTGCATCCAATAAGTGATTTTGTGTCATTGGTTGAACATTTAGGTCATTTTCGTCCTCCCTAGGCTTATTCTCGTCCAATTAGGGTTTTTAACCAATCATGTGCATCCAATACGTACATTTGTGTCACTGGTTGAACATTTAGGTCATTTTCGTCCTCCCAAGGCATATTCTTGTCGAATTAGGGTTTTTAACCAATCTTGTGCATCCAATAAGTGATTTTGTGTCATTGGTTGAACATTTAGGTCATGTTCGTCCTCCCAAGGCTTATTCTCGTCCAATTAGGGTTTTGAACCAATCTTGTGCATTCAATAAGTGATTTTGTGTCATTATTTGAACATTTAGGTCATTTTCGTCCTCCCAAGGCTTATTCTCGTCCAATTAGGGTTTTTAACCAATCTTGTGCATCCAATAAGTGATTTTGTGTCATTGGTTGAACATTTAGGTCATTTTCGTCCTCCCTAGGCTTATTCTCGTCCAATTAGGGTTTTTAATCAATCTTGTGCATCCAATAAGTGATTTTGTGTCATTGGTTGAACATTTAGGTCATTTTCGTCCTCCTAAGGCTTATTCTCGTCCAATTAGGGTTTTTAACCAATCTTGTGCATCCAATAAGTGATTTTGTGTCATTGGTTGAACATTTAGGTCATTTTCGTGCTGCTAAGGCTTATTCTCGTCCAATTAGGGTTTTTAACCAATCTTGTGCATCCAATAAGTACATTTGTGTCATTGGTTGAACATTTAGGTCATTTTCGTCCTCCCTAGGCTTATTCTCGTCCAATTAGGGGTTTTAACCAATCTTGTGCATCCAATAAGTACATTTGTGTCGTTGGTTGAACATTTAGGTCATTTTCGTCCTCCCTAGGCTTATTCTCGTCCAAATAGGGTTTTTAACCAATCTTTTGCATCCCATAAGTGATTTTGAGTCATTGTTGAACATTTAGGTCATTTTCTTACTCCGAAGGCTTATCCTCATCCAATTACGGTTTTTAACCAATCTTGTGCATCCAATAGGTACATTTGTGTCATTGGTTCAACATTTAGGTCATTTTCGTCCTCCCAAGGCTTATTCTCGTCCAATTAGGGTTTTTAACCAATCTTGTGCATCCAATAAGTGATTTTGTGTCATTGGTTGAACATTTAGGTCATTTTCGTCCTCCCTAGGCTTATTCTCGTCCAATTAGGGATTTTTAACAATCTTGTGCATCCAATAAGTGATTTTATGCCATTGGTTGAACATTTAGGTCATTTTCGTCCTCCCAAGGCATATTCTCGTCCAATTAGGGTTTTTAACCAATCTTGTGCATCCAATAAGTACATTAGTGTCATTGGTTGAACATTTAGTTCATTTATGTCCTCCAAAAGCTTATTCTCGTCCAATTAGGGTTTTTAACCAATCTTGTGCATCCAATAAGTGATTTTGTGTCATTGGTTGAACATTTAGGTCATTTTCGTCCTCCCAAGGCTTATTCTCGTCCAATTAGGGTTTTTAACCAATCTTGTGCATCCAATAAGTGATTTTGTGTCATTGGTTGAACATTTAGGTCATTTTCGTCCTCCCTAGGCTTATTCTCGTCCAATTAGGGATTTTTAACAATCTTGTGCATCCAATAAGTGATTTTATGCCATTGGTTGAACATTTAGGTCATTTTCGTCCTCCCAAGGCATATTCTCGTCCAATTAGGGTTTTTTAACAATCTTGTGCATCCAATAAGTACATTTGTTTCATTGGTTGAACATTTAGGTCATTTATGTCCTCCAAAAGCTTATTCTCATCCAATTAGGGTTTTTAACCAATCTTGTGCATCCAATAAGTGATTTTGTGTCATTGGTTGAACATTTAGGTCATTTTCGTCCTCCCAAGGCTTATTCTCGTCCAATTAGGGTTTTTAACCAATCTTGTGCATCCAATAAGTGATTTTGTGTCATTGGTTGAACATTTAGGTCATTTTCGTTCTCCCAAGGCTTATTCTCGTCCAATTAGGATTTTTAACAAATCTTGTTAATCCAATAATTGATTATGCGTCATTGGTTGAACATTTAGGTCATTTTCGTCCTCCCAAGGCTTATTCTCGTCCAATTAGGGTTTTTAACTAATCTTGTGCATCCAATAAGTACATTTGTGTCATTGGTTGAACATTTAGGTCATTTTCGTCCTCCCAAGGCTTATTCTCGTCCAATTAGGGTTTTTAACCAATCTTGTGCATCCAATAAGTGATTTTGTGTCATTGGTTGAACATTTAGGTCATTTTCGTCCTCCCTAGGCTTATTCTCATCCAATTAGGGTGTTGAACCAATCTTGTGCATCCAATAAGTTATTTTGTGTCATTGTTTGAACATTTAGGTCATTTTCGTCCTCCCAAGGCTTATTCTCATCCAATTAGGGGTTTTAACCAATCTTGTGCATCCATTAAGTGATTTTGTGTCATTGGTTGAACATTTAGGTCATTTTCGTCCTCCCAAGGCTTATTCTCGTCCAATTAGGGTTTTTAACCAATCTTGTGCATCCAATAAGTGATTTTGTGTCATTGGTTGAACATTTAGGTCATTTTCGTCCTCCCAAGGCTTATTCTCGTCCAATTAGGATTTTTAACCAATCTTGTGCATCCAATAAGTGATTTTGTGTCATTGATTTAACATTTAGGTCATTTTCGTCCTCCCAAGGCTTATTCTCGTCCAATTAGGGTTTTTAACCAATCTTGTGCATCCAATAAGTACATTTGTGTCATTGGTTGAACATTTAGGTCATTTTCGTCCTCCCTAGACTTATTCTCGTCCAATTAGGGTTTTTAATCAATCTTGTGCATCCAATAAGTACATTTGTGTCATTGGTTGAACATTTATATCATTTTCGTCCTCCCTAGGCTTATTCTCGTCCAATTAGGGTTTTTAACCAATCTTGTGCATCCAATAAGTACATTTGTGTCATTGGTTGAACATTTAGGTCATTTTCGTCCTCCCTAGGCTTATTCTCGTCCAATTAGGGTTTTTAACCAATCTTGCGCATCCATTAAATGATTTTGTGTCCTTGGTTGAACATTTGGGTCATTTTCGTCCTCCCAAGGCTTATTCTAGTCCAATTAGGATTTTTAACAAATCTTGTGCATCCAATAAGTGATTTATTGCCATTGGTTGAACATGTAGGTCATTTTCGTCCTCTCAATGCTTATTCTCGTCCAATTAGGGTTTTTAACCAATCTTGTGCATCCAATAAGTGATTTTGTATCATTGGTTGAACATTTAGGTCATTTTCGTCCTCCCAAGGCTTATTCTCGTCCAATTAGGGTTTTTAACCAATCTTGTGCATCCAATAAGTGATTTTGTGTCATTGGTTGAACATTTAGGTCATTTTCGTCCTCCTTAGACTTATTCTCGTCCAATTAGGGTTTTTAACCAATCTTGTGCATCCAATAAGTACATTTGTGTCATTGGTTGAACATTTATGTCATTTTCGTCCTCCCTAGGCTTATTCTCGTCCAATTAGGGTTTTTAACCAATTTTGTGCTTCCAATAAGTACATTTGTGTCATTGGTTGAACATTTAGGTCATTTTCGTCCTCCCTATGCTTATTCTCGTCCAATTTGGGTTTTTAACCAATCTTGTGCATCCAATAAGTGATTTTGTATCATTGGTTGAACATTTAGGTCATTTTTGTCCTCCCAAGGCTTATTCTTGTCCAATTAGGGTTTTTAACCAATCTTGTGCATCCAATAAGTGATTTTGTGTCATTGGTTGAACATTTAGGTCATTTTCGTCCTCCCTAGACTTATTCTCGTCCAATTAGGGTTTTTAACCAATCTTGTGCTTCCAATAAGTACATTTGTGTCATTGGTTGAACATTTAGATCATTTTCGTCCTCCCTAAGCTTATTCTCGTCCAATTAGGGTTTTTAACCAATCTTGCTCATCCAATAAGTACATTTGTGTCATTGGTTGAACATATAGGTCATTTTCGTCCTCCCTAGGCTTATTCTCGTCTATTTAGGGTTTTTAACCAATCTTGTGCATCCAATAAGTACATCTGTGTCATTGGTTGAACATTTAGGTCATTTTCGCCCTCCCAAGGCTTATTCTCGTCCAATTAGGGTTTTTAACCAATCTTGTGCATCCAATAAGTGATTTTGTGTCATTGGTTGAGCATTTAGGTCATTTTCGTCCTCCCTAGGCTTATTCTCGTCCAATTAGGGTTTTTAACCAATCTTGTGCATCCAATAAGTACATTTGTGTCATTGGTTGAACATTTAGGTCATTTTCTTCCTCCCATGGCTTATTCTCGTCCAATTAGGGTTTTTAACCAATCTTGTGCATCCAATAAGTGATTTTGTGTCATTGGTTTAACATTTAGGTCATTTTCGTCCTCCCTAGGCTTATTCTCTACCAAATAGGGTTTTTAACCAATCTTGTGCTTCCAATAAGTGATTTTGTGCTATTGGTTGAACATTTAGGTCATTTTTGTCCTCCTAAGGCTTATTCTCGTCCAATTAGGGTTTTTAACCAATCTTGTGCATCCAATAAGTACATCTGTGTCATTGGTTGAACATTTAGGTCATTTTCGTCCTCCCAAGGGTTATTCTCGTCCAATTAGGGTTTTTAACCAATCTTGTGCATCCAATAAGTGATTTTGTGTCATTGGTTGAACATTTAGGTCTTTTTTGTCCTCCCTAAGCTTATTCTCGTCCAATTAGGGTTTTTAACCAATCTTGTGCATCCAATAAGTGATTTTGTGTCATTGATTGAACATTTAGGTTATTTTCGTCCTCCCTAGGCTTATTCTCGTCCAATTAGGGTTTTTAACCAATCTTGTGCATC
>JBBPBP010000297.1:12962-40264 GCA_037974735.1 Cicer chorassanicum
TGTGTCATTGGTTGAACATTTAGGTCATTTTCGCCCTCCCAAGGCTTATTCTCGTCCAATTAGGGTTTTTAACCAATCTTGTGCATCCAATAAGTGATTTTGTGTCATTGGTTGAGCATTTAGGTCATTTTCGTCCTCCCTAGGCTTATTCTCGTCCAATTAGGGTTTTTAACCAATCTTGTGCATCCAATAAGTGATTTTGTGTCATTGGTTTAACATTTAGGTCATTTTCGTCCTCCCTAGGCTTATTCTCTACCAAATAGGGTTTTTAACCAATCTTGTGCTTCCAATAAGTGATTTTGTGCTATTGGTTGAACATTTAGGTCATTTTCGTCCTCCTAAGGCTTATTCTCGTCCAATTAGGGTTTTTAACCAATCTTGTGCATCCAATAAGTACATCTGTGTCATTGGTTGAACATTTAGGTCTTTTTCGTCCTCCCTAGGCTTATTCTGGTCCAATTAGAGTTTTTAACCAATCTTGTGCATCCAATAAGTGATTTTTTGTCATTGGTTGATTACTTAGGTCATTTTCGTCCTCCCAAGGCTTATTCTCGTCCAGTTAGGGTTTTTAACCAATCTTGTGCATCCAATAAGTGATTTTGTGTCATTGGTTTAACATTTAGGTCATTTTCGTCCTCCCTAGGCTTATTCTCTACCAAATAGGGTTTTTAACCAATCTTGTGCATCCAATAAGTGATTTATTGCCATTGGTTGAACATGTAGGTCATTTTCGTCCTCTCAAGGCTTATTCCCGTCCAATTAGGGTTTTTAACCAATCTTGTGCATCCAATAAGTGATTTTGTGTCATTGGTTGAACATTTAGGTCATTTTCGTCCTCCCAAGGCTTATTCTTGTCCAATTAGGGTTTTTAACCAATCTTGTGCATCCAATAAGTGATTTTGTGTCGTTGGATGAACAATTAGGTCATTTTCGTCCTCCCAAGGCTTATTCTCGTCCAATTAGGGTTTTTAACCAATCTTGTGCATCCAATAAGTACATTTGTGTCATTGGTTGAACATTTAGGTCATTTTCGTCCTCCCAAGGCTTATTCTCGTCCAATTAGGGTTTTTAACCAATCTTGTGCATCCAATAAGTACATTTGTGTCATTGGTTGAACATTTAGGTTATTTTCGTCCTCCCAAGTCTTTTTCTTGTCCAGTTAGGGTTTTTAACCAATCTTGTGCATCCAATAAGTACATTTGTGTCATTGGTTGAACATTTAGGTCATTTTCGTCCTCCCAAGGCTTATTCTCGTCCAATTAGGGTTTTTAACCAATCTTGTGCATCCAATAAGTACATTTGTGTCATTGGTTGAACATTTAGGTCATTTTCTTCCTCCCAAGGCTTATTCTCGTCCAATTAGGGTTTTTAACCAATCTTGTGCATCCAATAAGTGATTTTGTGTCGTTGGTTGAACATTTAGGTCATTTTCGTCCTCCCAAGGCTTATTCTCGTCCAATTAGGGTTTTTAACCAATCTTGTGCATCCAATAAGTACATTTGTGTCATTGGTTGAACATTTAGGTAATTTTCGTCCTCCCAAGGCTTATTCTCGTCCAGTTAGAGTTTTTAACCAATCTTGTGCATCCAATAAGTGATTTTGTGTCGTTGGTTGAACATTTAGGTCATTTTCGTCATCCCAAGGCTTATTCTCGTCCAATTAGGGTTTTTAACCAATCTTGTGCATCCAATAAGTGATTTTGTGTCATTGGTTGAACATTTAGATCATTTTCGTCCTCCCAAGGCTTATTCTCGTCCAATTAGGGTTTTTAACCAATCTTGTGCAACCAATAACTACATTTGTGTCATTGGTTGAACATTTAGGTCATTTTCGTCCTCCCAAGGCTTATTCTCGTCCAATTAGGGTTTTTAACCAATCTTGTGCATCCAATAAGTACATTTGTGTCATTGGTTGAACATTTAGGTCATTTTCTTCCTCCCAAGGCTTATTCTCGTCCAATTAGGGTTTTTAACCAATCTTGTGCATCCAATAAGTGCTTTTGTGTCATTGGTTGAACATTTAGGTCATTTTCGTCCTCCCAAGGCTTATTCTCGTCCAATTAGGGTTTTTAACCAATCTTGTGCATCCATTAAGTACATTTGTGTCATTGGTTGAACATTTAGTTCATTTCGTCCTCCCAAGGCTTATTCTCGTCCAATTAGGGTTTTTAACCAATCTTGTGCATCCAATAAGTACATTTGTGTCATTGGTTGAACATTTAGGTCATTTTCTTCCTCCCAAGGCTTATTCTCGTCCAATTAGGGTTTTTAACCAATCTTGTGCATCCAATAAGTACATTTGTGTCATTGGTTGAAAATTTAGGTCATTTTCGTCCTCCCTAGGCTTATTCTCGTCCAATTAGGGTTTTTAACCAATCTTGTGCATCCAATAAGTGATTTTGTGTCATTGGTTGAACATTTAGGTCATTTTCGTACTCCCAAGGCTTATTCTCGTCCAATTAGGGTTTTTAACCAATCTTGTGCATCCAATAAGTGATTTTGTGTCATTGGTTTAACATTTAGGTCATTTTCGTCCTCCCTAGGCTTTTTCTCTACCAAATAGGGTTTTTAACCAATCTTGTGCTTCCAATAAGTGATTTTGTGCTATTGGTTGAACATTTAGGTCATTTTCGTCCTCCTAAGGCTTATTCTCGTCCAATTAGGGTTTTTAACCAATCTTGTGCATCCAATAAGTACATCTGTGTCATTGGTTGAACATTTAGGTCATTTTCGCCCTCCCAAGGCTTATTCTCGTCCAATTAGGGTTTTTAACCAATCTTGTGCATCCAATAAGTGATTTTGTGTCATTGGTTGAGCATTTAGGTCATTTTCGTCCTCCCTAGGCTTATTCTCGTCCAATTAGGGTTTTTAACCAATCTTGTGCATCCAATAAGTACATTTGTGTCATTGGTTGAACATTTAGGTCATTTTCTTCCTCCCAAGGCTTATTCTCGTCCAATTAGGGTTTTTAACCAATCTTGTGCATCCAATAAGTGATTTTGTGTCATTGTTTGAACATTTAGGTCATTTTCGTCTTCCCTAGGCTTATTCTCGTCCAATTAGGGTTTTCAACCAATCTTGTGCATCCAATAAGTACATTTGTGTCATTGGTTGAACATTTAGGTCATTTTCGACCTCCCAAGGCTTATTCTCGTCCAATTAGGGTTTTTAACCAATCTTGTGCATCCAATAAGTGATTTTGTGTCAATGATTGAGCATTTAGGTCATTTTCGTCCTCTCAAGGCTTATTCTCGTCCAATTAGGATTTTTAACCAATCTTGTGCATCCAATAAGTACATTTGTGTCATTGGTTGAACATTTAGGTCATTTTCGTCCTCCCAAGGCTTATTCTCGTCCAATTAGGGTTTTTAACCAATCTTGTGCATCCAATAAGTGATTTTGTGTCATTGGTTTAACATTTAGGTCATTTTCGTCCTCCCTAGACTTATTCTCTACCAAATAGGGTTTTTAACCAATCTTGTGCTTCCAACAAGTGATTTTGTGCTATTGGTTGAACATTTAGATCATTTTCCTCCTCCAAGGGCTTATTCTCGTCCAATTAGGGTTTTTAACCAATCTTGTGCATCCAATAAGTACATTTGTGTCATTGGTTGAACATTTAGGTCATTTTCTTCCTCCCAAGGCTTATTCTCGTCCAATTAGGGTTTTTAACCAATCTTGTGCATCCAATAAGTGATTTTGTGTCATTGGTTGAACATTTAGGTCATTTTCGTCCTCCCTAGGCTTATTCTCATCCAATTAGGGTTTTTAACCAATCTTGTGCATCCAATAAGTGATTTTGTGTCATTGATTGAACATTTAGGTCATTTTCGTCCTCCCAAGGCTTATTCTCGTCCAATTAGGGTTTTTAACCAATCTTGTGCATCCAATAAGTACATTTGTGTCATTGGTTGAACATTTAGGTCATTTTTGTCCTCCCAAGGCTTATTCTCGTCCAATTAGGGTTTTTAACCAATCTTGTGCATCCAATAAGTACATTTGTGTAATTGGTTGAACATTAAGGTCATTTTCGTCCTCCCAAGGCTTATTCTCGTCCAGTTAGGGTTTTTAACCAATCTTGTGCATCCAATAAGTGATTTTGTGTCATTGGTTGAACATTTAGGTCATTTTCGTCCTACCAAGGCTTATTCTCGGTTAATTAGGGTTTTTAACCAATCTTGTGCATCCAATAAGTACATTTGTGTCATTGGTTGAACATTTAGGTCATTTTCGTCCTCCCAAGGCTTATTCTCGTCCAATTAGGGTTTTTAACCAATCTTGTGCATCCAATAAGTACATTTGTGTCATTGGTTGAACATTTAGGTCATTTTCGTCCTCCCAAGGCTTATTCTCGTCCAATTAGGGTTTTTAACCAATCTTGTGAATCCAATAAGTGATTTTCTGTCATTGGTTGAACATTTAGGTCATTTTCGTCCTCCCAAGGCTTATTCTCGTCCAATTAGGGTTTTTAACCAATCTTGTGCATCCAATAAGTACATTTGTGTCATTGGTTGAACATTTAGGTCATTTTCGTCCTCCCAAGGCTTATTCTCGTTCAATTAAGGTTTTTAACCAATCTTGTGCATCCAATAAGTGATTTTGTGCCATTGGTTGAACATTTAGGTCATTTTCGTCCTCCCTAGGCTTATTCTCGTCCAATTAGGGTTTTTAACCAATCTTGTGCATCCAATAAGTGATTTTGTGTCATTGGTTGAACATTTAGGTCATTTTCGTACTCCCAAGGCTTATTCTCGTCCAATTAGGGTTTTTAACCAATCTTGTGCATCCAATAAGTAAATTTGTGTCATTGGTTGAACATTTAGGTCATTTTCGTCCTCCCAAGGCTTATTCTCGTCCAATTAGGGTTTTTAACCAATCTTGTGCATCCAATAAGTACATTTGTGTCATTGGTTGAACATTTAGGTCATTTTCGTCCTCGCAAGGCTTATTC
Organism: Cicer chorassanicum; assembly: GCA_037974735.1. Taxonomy (NCBI): domain Eukaryota; kingdom Viridiplantae; phylum Streptophyta; class Magnoliopsida; order Fabales; family Fabaceae; genus Cicer; species Cicer chorassanicum. The sequence goes on from JBBPBP010000297.1 coordinate 17,913, forward strand.
TCGTCCAATTGGGGTTTTTAACCAATCTTGTGCATCCAATAAGTGATTTTGTGTCATTGGTTGAACATTTAGGTCATTTTCGTCCTCCCAAGGCTTATTCTCGTCCAATTAGGGTTTTTAACCAATCTTGTGCATCCAATAAGTGATTTTGTGTCATTGGTTGAACATTTAGGTCATTTTCGTCCCCCCAAGGCTTATTCTCGTCCAATTAGGGTTTTTAACCAATCTTGTGCATCCAATAAGTGATTTTGTGTCATTGGATGAACATTTAAGTCATTTTCGTCCTCCAAAGGCTTATTCTCGTCCAATTAGGGTTTTTAACCAATCTTGTGCATCCAATAAGTAAATTTGTGTCATTGGTTGAACATTTAGGTCATTTTCGTCCTCCCAATGCTTATTCTCGTCCAATTAGGGTTTTTAATTAATGTTGTGCATCCAATAAGTACATTTGTGTCATTGGTTGAACATTTAGGTCATTTTCGTCCTCCCAAGGCTTATTCTCGTCCAATTAGGGTTTTTAACCAATCTTGTGCATCCAATAAGTGATTTTGTGTCATTGGTTGAACATTTAGGTCATTTTCGTCCTCCCAAGGCTTATTCTCGTCCAATTAGGGTTTTTAACCAATCTTGTGCATCCAATAAGTACATTTGTGTCATTGGTTGAAAATTTAGGTCATTTTGGTTTTCCCAAGGCTTATTCTCATCCAATTAGGGTTTTTAACCAATCTTGTGCATCTAATAAGTGATTTTGTGTCCTTGGTTGAACATTTAGGTCATTTTCGTCCTCCCTAGGCTTATTCTCGTCCAATTAGGGTTTTTAACCAATCTTATGCATCCAATCTTTGTGCTATTGGTTGAACATTTAGCTCATTTTCGTCCTCCCAAGGCTTATTCTCGTCCAATTAGGGTTTTTAACCAATCTTGTGCATCCAATAAGTGATTTTGTGTCATTGGTTGAACATTTTGGTCATTTTCGTCCTCCCAAGGCTTATTCTTGTCCAATTAGGGTTCTTAACAAATCTTGTGCATCCAATAAGTGATTTTGTGTAATTGGTTGAACATTTTGGTCATTTTCGTCCTCTCTAGGCTTATTCTCGTCCAATTAGGGTTTTTAAATAATCTTGTGCATCCAATAAGTACATTTGTGTCATTGGTTGAACATTTAGGTTTTTTTCTTCCTCCCTAGGCTTATTCTCGTCCAATTAGGGTTTTTAACCAATCTTGTGCATCCAATAACTGATTTTGTGTCATTGGTTGAACATTTAGGTCATTTTCGTCCCCGCAAGGCTTATTCTCATCTAATTAGGGTTTTTAACCAATCTTGTGCATCCAATAAGTGACTTTGTGTCATTGGTTGAACATTTAGGTCATTTTTGTACTCGCAAGGCTTATTCTCGTCTAATTAGGGTTTTTAACCAATCTTGTGCATCCAATAAGTGATTTTGTGTCATTGGTTGAAAATTTAGGTCATTTTCGTTTTCCCAAGGCTTATTCTCGTCCAATTAGGGTTTTTAACCAATCTTGTGCATCCAATAAGTGATTTTGTGTCATTGATTGAACATTTAGGTCATTTTCGTCCTCCCAAGGCTTATTCTCGTCGAGTTAGGGTTTTTAACCAATCTTTTGCATCCAATAAGTGATTTTGTGTCATTGATTGAACATTTATGTCATTTTCGTCCTCCCAAGGCTTATTCTCGTCCAATTACGGTTTTCAACCAATCTTATGGATCCTATAAGTGATTTTGTGTCATTGGTTGAACATTTAGGTCATTTTCGTCCTCCCAAGGCTTATTCTCGTCCAATTAGGGTTTTTAACCAATCTTGTGCATCCAATAAGTGATTTTGTGTCATTGGTTGAACATTTAGGTCATTTTCGTCCTCCCTAGGCTTATTCTCGTCCAATTAGGGTTTTTAACCAATCTTGTGCATCCAATAAGTGATTTTGTGTCATTGGTTGAACATTTAGGTCATTTTCGTCCGCCCAAAGCTTATTCTTGTCCAATTAGGGTTTTTAACCAATCTTGTGCATCCAATAAGTACATTTGTGTCATTGGTTGAACATTTAGGTCATTTTCGTCCTCCGAAGGCTTATTCTCGTCCAATTAGGGTTTTTAACCAATCTTGTGCATCCAATAAGAACATTTGTGTCATTGGTTGAACATTTAGGTCATTTTCGTCCTCCCAAGGCTTATTCTCGTCCAATTAGGGTTTTTAACCAATCTTGTGCATCCAATAAGTACATTTGTGTCATTGGTTGAACATTTAGGTCATTTTCGTCCTCCCAAGGCTTATTCTCGTCCAATTAGGGTTTTTAACCAATCTTGTGCATCCAAAAAGAACATTTGTGTCATTGGTTGAACATTTAGGTCATTTTCGTCCTCCCAAGGCTTATTCTCGTCCAATTAGGGTTTTTAACCAATCTTGTGCATCCAATAAGTACATTTGTGTCATTGGTTGAACATTTAGGTCATTTTCGTCCTCCCATGTCTTATTCTCGTCCAATTAGGGTTTTTAACCAATCTTGTGCATCCAATAAGTGATTTTGTGTCATTGGTTGAACATTTAGGTCATTTTCGTCCTCCCAAGGCTTATTCTCGTCCAATTAGGGTTTTTAACCAATCTTGTGCATCCAATAAGTGATTTTGTGTCATTGGTTGAACATTTAGGTCATTTTCGTCCTGCCAAGGCTTATTCACGTCCAATTAGGGTTTTTAACCAATCTTGTGCATCCAATAAGTACATTTGTGTCATTGATTGAACATTTAGGTCATTTTCGTCCTCCCTAGGCTTATTCTCGTCCAAAAAGGGTTTTTAACCAATCTTGTGCATCCAATAAGTGATTTTGTGTCATTGGTTGAACATTTAGGTCATTTTCGTCCTCCCAAGGCTTATTCTCGTCCAATTAGGGTTTTTAACCAATCTTGTGCATCCAATAAGTGATTTTGTGTCATTATTTGAACATTTAGGTCATTTTCGTTCTCCCAAGGCTTATTCTCGTCCAATTAGGGTTTTTAACCAATCTTGTGCATCCAATAAGTGATTTTGTGTCATTGGTTGAACATTTAGGTCATTTTCGTCCTCCCTAAGCTTATTCTCGTCCAATTAGGGTTTTTAACCAATCTTGTGCATCCAATAAGTAAACTTTTGTCATTGGTTGAACATTTAGGTCATTTTCGTCCTCCCAAGGCTTATTCTCGTCCAATTAGGGTTTTTAACCAATCTTGTGCATCCAATAAGTGATTTTGTGTCATTGGTTGAACATTTAGGTCATTTTCGTCGTCCCAAGTCTTATTCTCGTCCAATTAGGGTTTTTAACCAATCTTGTGCATCCAATAAGTGATTTTGTGTCATTGGTTGAACATTTAGGTCATTATCGTCCTCCCAAGGCTTATTCTCGTCCAATTAGGGTTTTTAACCAATCTTGTGCATCCAATAAGTGATTTTGTGTCATTGGTTGAACATTTAGGTCATTTTCGTCCTCCCAAGGCTTATTCTCGTCCAATTAGGGTTTTTAACCAATCTTGTGCATCCAATAAGTGATTTTGTGTAATTGTTTGAACATTTAGGTCATTTTCGTCCTCCCAAGGCTTATTCTCGTCCAATTAGGGTTATTAACAAATCTAGTGCATTCAATAAGTGATTTTGTGTCATTGGTTTAACATTTAGGTCATTTTCCTCCTCCCAAGGCTTATTCTCGTCCAATTAGGGTTTTTAACCAATCTTGTGCATCTAATAAGTGATTTTGTGTAATTGTTCGAACATTTAGGTCATTTTTGTCCTCCCAAGCTTTATTCTCGTCCAATTAGGGTTTTTAATCAATCTTGTGGATCCAATAAGTACATTTGTGTCATTGGTTGAACATTTAGGTCATTTTCGTCCTCCCAAGGCTTATTCTCATCCAATTAGGGTTTTTAACCAATCTTGTGCATCCAATAAGTACATTTGTGTCATTGGTTGAACATTTAGGTCATTTTCGTCCTCCCTAGGCTTATTATCGTCCAATTAGGGTTTTTAACCAATCTTGTGCATCCAATAAGTACATTTGTGTCACAGGTTGAACATTTAGGACATTTTCTTCCTCCCAAGGCTTATTCTCGTCCAATTAGGGTTTTTAACCAATCTTGTGCATCCAATAAGTGATTTTGTGTCATTGGTTGAACATTTAGGTCATTTTTGTCCTCCTTAGGCTTATTTCGTCCAATTAGGGTTTTTAACCAATCTTGTGCATCCAATAAGTAATTTTGTGTCATTGGTTGAACATTTAGGTCATTTTCGTCCTCCCTAGGCATATTCTCGTCCAATTAGGGTTTTTAACCAATCTTGCGCATCCATTAAATGATTTTGTGTCATTGGTTGAACATTTGGGTCATTTTCGTCCTCCCAAGGCTTATTCTAGTCCAATTAGGATTTTTAACCTATCTTGTGCATCCAATAAGTGATTTATTGCCATTGGTTGAACATGTAGGTCATTTTCGTCCTCTCAAGGCTTATTCTCGTCCAATTAGGGTTTTTAACCAATCTTGTGCATCCAATAAGTGATTTTGTGTCATTGGTTGAACATTTAGGTCATTTTCGTCCTCCCAAGGCTTATTCTCGTCCAATTAGGGTTTTTAACCAATCTTGTGCATCCAATAAGTGATTTTGTGTCATTGGTTGAACATTTAGGTCATTTTCGTCCTCCCAAGGCTTATTCTCGTCCAATTAGGGTTTTTAACCAATCTTGTGCATCCAATAAGTACATTTGTGTCATTGGTTGAACATTTAAGTCATTTTTGTCCTCCCAAGGCTTATTCTCGTCCAATTAGGGTTTTTAACCAATCTTGTGCATCCAATAAGTGATTTTGTGTCATTGGTTGAACATTTAGGTCATTTTCGTCCTCCCAAGGCTTATTCTCGTCCAATTAGGGTTTTTAACCAATCTTGTGCATCCAATAAGTGATTTTGTGTCATTGGTTGAACATTTAGATCATTTTCGTCCTCCCAAGGCTTATTCTCGTCCAATTAGGGTTTTTAACCAATCTTCTGCATCCAATAAGTGATTTTGTGTCATTGGTTGAACATTTAGGTCATTTTCATCCTCCCAAGGCTTATTCTCGTCCAATTAGGGTTTTTAACCAATCTTGTGCATCCAATAAGTGATTTTGTGTCATTGGTTGAACATTTAGGTCATTTTCGTCCTCCCAAGGCTTATTCTCGTCCAATTAGGGTTTTTAACCAATCTTGTGCATCCAATAAGTACGTTTGTGTCATTGGTTGAACATTTAGGTCCTTTTCGTCCTCCCAAGGCTTATTCTCGTCCAATTAGGGTTTTTAACCAATCTTGTGCATCCAATAAGTACATTTGTGTCATTGGTTGAACATTTAGGTCATTTTCGTCCTCCCAAGGCTTATTCTCGTCCAATTAGGGTTTTTAACCAATCTTGTGCTTCCAATAAGTGATTTTGTTTCATTGGTTGAACATTTAGGTCATTTTCATCCTCCCAAGGCTTATTCTCGTCCAATTAGGGTTTTTAACCAATCTTGTGCATCCAATAAGTGATTTTGTGTCATTGGTTGAACATTTAGGTCATTTTCGTCCTCCCAAGGCTTATTCTCGTCCAATTAGGGTTTTTAACCAATCTTGTGCATCCAATAAGTACATTTGTGTCATTGGTTGAACATTTAGGTCATTTTCGTCCTCCCAAGGCTTATTCTCGTCCAATTAGGGTTTTTAACCAATCTTGTGCATCCAATAAGTACATTTGTGTCATTGGTTGAACATTTAGGTCATTTTCATCCTCCCTAGGCCTTTTCTCGTCCAATTAGGGTTTTTAACCAATCTTGTGGATCCAATAAGTGATTTTGTGTCATTGGTTGAACATTTAGGTCATTTTCATCCTCCCAATGCTTATTCTCGTCCAATTAGGGGTTTTAACCAATCCTGTGCATCCAATAAGTGATTTTGTGTCATTGGTTGAACATTTAGGTCATTTTCGTCCTCCCAAGGCTTATTCTCGTCCAATTAGGGTTTTTAACCAATCTTGTGCATCCAATAAGTACATTTGTGTCATTGGTTGAACATTTAGGTCATTTTCGTCCTCCCAAGGCTTATTCTTGCCAATTAAAGTTTTTAACCAATCTTGTGCATCCAATAAGTGATTTTGTGTCATTAGTTGAACATTTAGGTCATTTTCGTCCTCCATAGCCTTATTCTCGTCCAATTAGGGTTTTTAACCAATCTTGTACATCCAATAAGTACATTTGTGTCATTGGTTGAACATTTAGGTCATTTTCGTCCTCCCAAGGCTTATTCTCGACCAATTAGGGTTTTTAACCAATCTTGTGCATCCAATAAGTGATTTTGTGTCATTGGTTGAACATTTAGGTCATTTTCGTCCTTCCAAGGCTTATTCTCGTCCAATTAGGGTTTTAAACCAATATTGTGCATCCAATAAGTGCTTTTGTGTCATTGGTTGAACATTTAGGTCATTTTCGTCCTCCCAAGGCTTATTCTCGTCCAATTAGGGTTTTTAACCAATCTTGTGCATCCAATAAGTACATTTGTGTCATTGGTTGAACATTTAGGTCATTTTCGTCCTCCCTAGGCTTATTATCGTCCAATTAGGGTTTTTAACCAATCTTGTGCATCCAATAAGTACATTTGTGTCACAGGTTGAACATTTAGGACATTTTCTTCCTCCCAAGGCTTATTCTCGTCCAATTTGGGTTTTTAACCAATCTTGTGCATCCAATAAGTGATTTTGTGTCATTGGTTGAACATTTAGGTCATTTTTGTCCTCCCTAGGCTTATTTCGTCCAATAAGGGTTTTTAACCAATCTTGTGCATCCAATAAGTAATTTTGTGTCATTGGTTGAACATTTAGGTCATTTTCGTCCTCCCTAGGCTTATTCTCTTCCAATTAGGATTTTGAACCAATCGTGCGCATCCATTAAATGATTTTATGTCATTGGTTGAACATTTGGGTCATTTTCGTCCTCCCAAGGCTTATTCTAGTCCAATTAGGATTTTTAACCAATCTTGTGCATCCAATAAGTGATTTATTGCCATTGGTTGAACATGTAGGTCATTTTCGTCCTCTCAAGGCTTATTCTCGTCCAATTAGGGTTTTTAACCAATCTTGTGCATCCAATAAGTGATTTTGTGTCATTGGTTGAACATTTAGGTCATTTTCGTCCTCCTAAGGCTTATTCTCGTCCAATTAGGGTTTTTAACCAATCTTGTGCATCCAATAAGTTATTTTGTGTCATTGGTTGAATATTTAGGTCATTTTCGTCCTCCCTAGACTTATTCTCGTCCAATTAGGGTTTTTAACCAATCTTGTGCTTCCAATAAGTACATTTGTGTCATTGGTTGAACATTTAGGTCATTTTCGTCCTCCCTAAGCTTATTCTCGTCCAATTAGGGTTTTTAACCAATCTTGCTCATCCAATAAGTACATTTGTGTCATTGGTTGAACATATAGGTCATTTTCGTCCTCCCTAGGCTTATTCTCGTCTATTTAGGGTTTTTAACCAATCTTGTGCATCCAATAAGTGATTTTGTGTCATTGTATGAACATTTAGGTCATTTTCGTCCTCCTTAGACTTATTCTCGTCCAATTAGGGTTTTTAACCAATCTTGTGCATCCAATAAGTACATTTGTGTCATTGGTTGAACATTTATGTCACTTTCGTCCTCCCTAGGCTTATTCTCGTCCAGTTAGGGTTTTTAACCAATCTTGTGCATCTAATAAGTACATTTGTGTCATTGGTTGAACATTTAGGTCATTTTCGTCCTCCCTAGGCTTATTATCGTCCAATTAGGGTTTTTAACCAATCTTGTGCATCCAATAAGTACATTTGTGTCACAGGTTGAACATTTAGGACATTTTCTTCCTCCCAAGGCTTATTCTCGTCCAATTAGGGTTTTTAACCAATCTTGTGCATCCAATAAGTGATTTTGTGTCATTGGTTGAACATTTAGGTCATTTTTGTCCTCCCTAGGCTTATTTCGTCCAATTAGGGTTTTTAAGCAATCTTGTGCATCCAATAAGTACATTTGTGTCATTGGTTTAACATTTAGGTCATTTTCATCCTCCCTAACCTTATTCTCGTCCAATTAGGGTTTTTAACCAATCTTGTGCATCCAATAAGTACATTTGTGTCATTGGTTGAACATTTATGTCATTTTAGTCCTCCCTAGGCTTATTCTCGTCCAATTAGGGTTTTTAACAGATCTTGTGCATCCAATAAGTACATTTGTGTCATTGGTTGAACATTTAGGTCATTTTCGTCCTCCCTAGGCTTATTCGCGTCTAATTAGGGTTTTTAACCAATCTTGTGGATCCAATAAGTACATTTGTGTCATTGATTGAACATTTAGGTCATTTTCGTCCTCCCTGGGCTTATTCTCGTCCAATTAGGGTTTTTAATCAATCTTGTGCATCCAATAAGTGATTTTGTGCCATTGGTTGAACATTTAGGTCATTTTCGTCCTCCCAAGTCTTATTCTCTTCCAATTAGGGTTTTTAACCAATCTTAGGCAACCAATAAGTGATTTTGTGTCATTGGTTGAACATTTAGGTCATTTTCGTCCTCCCAAGGCTTATTCTCGTCTAATTTGGGTTTTTAACCAATCTTGTGCATCCATTAAATGATTTTGTGTCATTGGTTGAACACTTAGGTCATTTTCGTCCTCCCAAGGCTTATTCTCATCCAATTAGGGTTTTTAACCAATCTTGTGCATCGAATAAGTAATTTTGTGTCATTGGTTGAACATTTAGGTCATTTTCGTCCTCCCTAGACTTATTCTCGTCCAATTAGGGTTTTTAACCAATCATGTGCATCCAATAAGTACATTTGTGTCATTGGTTGAACATTTATGTCATTTTTGTCCTCCCTAGGATTATTCTCGTCCAATTAGGGTTTTTAACCAATCTTGTGCATCCAATAAGTACATTTGTGTCATTGGTTGAACATTTAGGTCATTTTCGTCCTCCCTATGCTTATTCTTGTCCAATTAGGGTTTTTAACCAATCTTGTGCATCCAATAAGTGATTTTGTGTCATTGGTTGAACATTTAGGTCATTTTCGTCCTCCCAAGGCTTATTCTTGTCCAATTAGGGTTTTAACCAATCTTGTGCATCCAATAAGTACATTTGTGTCATTGGTTGAACATATAGGTCATTTTCGTCCTCCCTAGGCTTATTCTCGTCTATTTAGGGTTTTTAACCAATCTTGTGCATCCAATAAGTGATTTTGTGTCATTGGTTGAACATTTAGGTCATTTTTGTCCTCCCTAGGCTTATTTCGTCCAATTAGGATTTTTAACCAATCTTGTGCATCCAATAAGTAATTTTGTGTCATTGGTTGAACATTTAGGTCATTTTCGTCCTCCCTAGGCTTATTCTCGTCCAATTAGGGTTTTGAACCAATCGTGCGCATCCATTAAATGATTTTATGTCATTGGTTGAACATTTGGGTCATTTTTGTCCTCCCAAGGCTTATTCTAGTCCAATTAGGATTTTTAACCAATCTTGTGCATCCAATAAGTGATTTATTGCCATTGGTTGAACATGTAGGTCATTTTCGTCCTCTGAAGGCTTATTCTCGTCCAATTAGGGTTTTTAACCAAACTTGTGCATCCAATAAGTGATTTTGTGTCATTGGTTGAACATTTAGGTCATTTTCGTCCTCCCAAGGCTTATTCTTGTCCAATTAGGGTTTTTAACCAATCTTGTGCATCCAATAAGTGATTTTGTGTCATTGGTTGAACATTTAGGTCATTTTTGTCCTCCCTAGACTTATTCTCGTCCAATTAGGGTTTTTAACCAATCTTGTGCATCCAATAAGTACATTTGTGTCATTGGTTGAACATTTATGTCATTTTCGTCCTCCCTAGGCTTATTCTCGTCCAATTAGGGTTTTTAACCAATCTTGTGCATCCAATAAGTACATTTGTGTCACAGGTTGAACATTTAGGACATTTTCTTCCTCCCAAGGCTTATTCTCGTCCAATTAGGGTTTTTAACCAATCTTGTGCATCCAATAAGTGATTTTGTGTCATTGGTTGAACATTTAGGTCATTTTTGTCCTCCCTAGGCTTATTTCGTCCAGTTAGGGTTTTTAACCAATCTTGTGCATCCAATAAGTACATTTGTGTCATTGGTTGAACATTTATGTCATTTTCGTCCTCCCTAGGCTTATTCTCGTCCAATTAGGGTTTTTAACCAATCTTGTGCATCCAATAAGTACATTTGTGTCATTGGTTGATCATTTAGGTCATTTTCGTCCTCCCTAGGCTTATTCTCGTCCAATTTGGGTTTTTAACCAATCTTGTGCATCCAATAAGTGATTTTGTGTCATTGGTTGAACATTTAGGTCATTTTCGTCCTCCCAAGGCTTATTCTCGTCCAATTAGGGGTTTTAACCAATCTTGTGCATCCAATAAGTGGTTTTGTGTCATTGGTTGAACATTTTGGTCATTTTCGTCATCCCAAGGCTTATTCTCGTTCAATTAGGGGTTTTAACCAATCTTGTGCATCCAATAAGTGATTTTGAGTCATTGGTTGAACATTTAGGTCATTTTCGTCCTCCCAAGGCTTATTCTCGTCCAATTAGGGTTTTTAACCAATCTTGTGCATCCAATAAGTACATTTGTGTCATTGGTTGAACATTTAGGTCATTTTCGTCCTCCCAAGGCTTATTCTTGTACAATTAGGGGTTTTAACCAATCTTGTGCATCCAATAAGTGATTTTGTGTCATTGGTTGAACATTTAGGTCATTTTCGTCCTCCCTAGGCTTATTCTCATCCAATTAGGGTTTTTAACCAATCTTGTGCATCCAATAAGTACATTTGTGTCATTGGTTGAACATTTAGGTCATTTTCGTCCTCCCTAGGCTTATTCTCGTCCAAATAGGGTTTTGAACCAATCTTGTGCATCCAATACATGATTTTGTGTCATTGGTTGAACATTTAGGTCATTTTCGTCCTCCCAAGGCTTATTCTCGTCCAATTAGGGTTTTTAACCAATCTTGTGCATCCAATAAGTACATTTGTGTCATTGGTTGAACATTTAGGTCATTTTCGTCCTCCCAAGGCTTATTCTCCTCCAATTAGGGGTTTTAACCAATCTTGTGCATCCAATAAGCGAATTTGTGTCATTGGTTGAACATTTAGGTCATTTTCGTCCTCCCAAGGCTTATTCTCGTCCAATTAGGGTTTTTAACCAATCTTGTGCATCCAATAAGTACATTTGTGTCATTGGTTGAACATTTAGGTCATTTTCGTCCTCCCAAGTGTTATTCTCATCCAGTTAGGGTTTTTAACAATTCTTGTGCATCCAATAAGTGATTTTGTGTCATTGGTTGAACATTTAGGTCATTTTCCTCCTCCCTAGGCTTATTCTCGTCCAATTAGGGTTTTTAACCAATCTTGTGCATCCAATAAGTACATTTGTGTCATTGGTTGAACATTTATGTCATTTTCGTCCTCCCTAGGCTTATTCTCGTCCAATTAGGGTTTTTAACCAATCTTGTGCATCCAATAAGTGATTTTGTGTCATTGGTAGAACATTTAGGTCATTTTCGTCCTCCCTAGGCTTATTCTCGTCCAATTAGGGTTTTTAACCAATCTTGTGCATCCAATAAGTACCTTTGTGTCATTGGTTGAACATTTAGGTCATTTTCGTCCTCCCAAGGCTTATTCTCGTCCAATTAGGGTTTTTAACCAATCTTGTGCATCCAATAAATGATTTTGTGTCATTGGTTGAACATTTAGGTCATTTTCGTCCTCCTAAGGCTTATTCTCGTCCAATTAGGGTTTTTAACCAATCTTGTGCATCCAATAAGTACATTTGTGTCATTGGTTGAACATTTATGTCATTTTCGTCCTCCCTAGGCTTATTCTCGTCCAATTAGGGTTTTTAACCAATCTTGTGCATCCAATAAGTACATTTGTGTCATTGGTTGAACATTTAGGTCATTTTCGTCCTCCCAAGTCTTATTCTCATCCAATTAGGGTTTTTAACCAATCTTGTGCATCCAATAAGTGATTTTGTGTCATTGATTGAACATTTAGGTCATTTTCCTCCTCCCAAGGCTTATTCTCGTCCAATTAGGGTTTTTAACCAATCTTGTGCATCCAATAAGTGATTTTGTATCATTGGTTGAACATTTAGGTTATTTTCGTCCTCCCTAGGCTTATTCTCGTCCAATTAGGGTTTTTAACCAATCTTGTGCATCCAATAAGTACATTTGTGTCATTGGTTGAACATTTATGTCATTTTCGTCCTCCCTAGGCTTATTCTCGTCCAATTAGGGTTTTTAACCAATCTTGTGCATCCAATAAGTGATTTTGTGTCATTGGTTGAACATTTAGGTCATTTTCGTCCTCTCAAGGCTTATTCTCGTCCAATTAGGGTTTTTAACCAATCTTGTGCATCCAATAAGTGATTTTGTGTCATTGGTCTAACATTTAGTTCATGTTCACCCTCTCAATGCTTATTCTCGTCCAATTAGAGTTTTTAACCAATCTTGTGCATCCAATAAGTGATTTTGTGTCATTGGTTGAACATTTAGGTCATTTTCGTCGTCCCAAGGCTTATTCTCCTCCAAATAAGGGTTTTTAACCAATCTTGTGCATCCAATAAGTGATTTTGTGACATTGGTTGAACATTTAGGTCATTTTCGTCCTCCCTAGGCTTATTCTCGTCCAATTAGGTTTTTTTAACCAATCTTGTGCATCCAATAAGTCATTTTGTGTCATTGGTTGAACATTTAGGTCATTTTCGTCCTCCCTAGGCTTATTCTCGTCTAATTAGGGTTTTTAACCAATCTTGTGCATCCAATAAGTACATTTGTGTCATTGGTTGAACATTTAGGTCATTTTCGTCCTCCCAAGGCTTATTCTTGTCCAATTTGGGTTTTTAACCAATCTTGTGCATCCAATAAGTACATTTGTGTCATTGGTTGAACATTTATGTCATTTTCGTCCTCCCTAGGCTTATTCTCGTCCAATTAGGGTTTTTAACCAATCTTGTGCATCCAATAAGTACATTTGTGTCATTGGTTGAACATTTATGTCATTTTCGTCCTCCCTAGGCTTATTCTCGTCCAATTAGGGTTTTTAACCAATCTTGTGCATCCAATAAGTGTTTTTGTGTCATTGGTTGAACATTTAGGTCATTTTCGTCCTCCCTAGGCTTATTCTCGTCCAATTAGGGTTTTTAACCAATCTTGTGCATCCAATAAGTACATTTGTGTCATTGGTTGAACATTTATGTCATTTTCGTCCTCCCTAGTCTTATTCTCGTCCAATTAGGGTTTTTAACCAATCTTGTGCATCCAATAAGTACATTTGTGTCATTGGTTGAACATATAGGTCATTTTCGTCCTCCCTAGGCTTATTCTCATCTATTTAGGGTTTTTAACCAATCTTGTGCATCCAATAAGTGATTTTGTGTCATTGGATGAACATTTAGGTCATTTTCGTCCTCCCTAGGCTTATTCTCGTCTAATTAGGGTTTTTAACCAATCTTGTGCATCCAATAAGTACATTTGTGTCAATGGTTGAACATTTAGGTCATTTTCGTCCTCCCTAGGCTTATTCTCGTCCAATTAGGGTTTTTAACCTATCTTGTGCATCCAATAAGTGATTTTGTGTCATTGGTTGAATATTTAGGTCATTTTCGTCCTCCCTAGACTTATTCTCGTCCAATTAGGGTTTTTAACCAATCTTGTGCTTCCAATAAGTACATTAGTGTCATTGGTTAAACATTTAGGTCATTTTCGTCCTCCCTAAGCTTATTCTCGTCCAATTAGGGTTTTTAACCAATCTTGTGCATCCAATAAGTACATTTGTGTCATTGGTTGAACATTTAGGTCATTTACGTCCTTCAGAGGCTTAATCTCGTCCAATTAGGGTTTTTAACCAATCTTGTGCATCCAATAAGTGATTTTGGGTCATTGGTTGTACATTTAGGTCATTTTCGTCCTCCCTAGACTTATTCTCATCCAATTAGGGTTTTTAACCAATCTTGTGCATCCAATAAGTGATTTTGTGTCATTGGTTGAACATTTAGGTCATTTTCGTCCTCCCTAGGCTTATTCTCATCCAATTAGGGTTTTTAACCAATCTTGTGCATCCAATAAGTACATTTGTGTCATTGGTTGAACATTTAGGTCATTTTCGTCCTCCCTAGGCTTATTCTCGTCTAATTAGGGTTTTTAACCAATCTTGTGGATCCAATAAGTACATTTGTGTCATTGATTGAACATTTAGGTCATTTTCGTCCTCCCTGTGCTTATTCTCGTCCAATAAGGGTTTTTAATCAATCTTGTGCATCCAATAAGTGATTTTGTGCCATTGGTTGAACATTTAGGTGATTTTCGTCCTCCCAAGTCTTATTCTCTTCCAATTAGGGTTTTTAACCAATCTTAGGCAACCAATAAGTGATTTTGTGTCATTGGTTGAACATTTAGGGCATTTTCGTCCTCCCAAGGCTTATTCTCGTCTAATTTGGGTTTTTAACCAATCTTGTGCATCCATTAAATGATTTTGTGTCATTGGTTGAACACTTAGGTCATATTCGTCCTCCCAAGGCTTATTCTCGTCCAATTGGGGTTTTTAACCAATCTTGTGCATCCAATAAGTAATTTTGTGTCATTGGTTGAACATTTAGGTCATTTTCGTCCTCCCTAGACTTATTCTCGTCCAATTAGGGTTTTTAACCAATCATGTGCATCCAATAAGTACATTTGTGTCATTGGTTGAACATTTATGTCATTTTCGTCCTCCCTAGGCTTATTCTCGTCCAATTAGGGTTTTTAACCAATCTTGTGCATCCAATAAGTACATTTGTGTCATTGGTTGAACATTTATGTCATTTTCGTCCTCCCTAGGCTTATTCTCGTCCAATTAGGGTTTTTAACCAATCTTGTGCATCCAATAAGTACATTTGTGTCACAGGTTGAACATTTAGGACATTTTCTTCCTCCCAAGGCTTATTCTCGTCCAATTAGGGTTTTTAACCAATCTTGTGCATCCAATAAGTGATTTTGTGTCATTGGTTGAACATTTAGGTCATTTTTGTCCTCCCTAGGCTTATTTCGTCCAATTAGGGTTTTTAACCAATCTTGTGCATCCAATAAGTACATTTGTGTCATTGGTTGAACATTTAGGTCATTTTCGTCCTCCCTAGTCTTATTCTCGTCCAATTAGGGTTTTTAACCAATCTTGTGCATCCAATAAGTACATTTGTGTCATTGGTTGATCATTTAGGTCATTTTCGTCCTCCCTAGGCTTATTCTCATCCAATTAGGGTTTTTAACCAATCTTGTGCATCCAATAAGTACATTTGTGTCATTGGTTGAACATTTAGGTCATTTTCGTCCTCCCTAGGCTTATTATCGTCCAATTAGGGTTTTTAACCAATCTTTTGCATCCAATAAGTACATTTGTGTCATTGGTTGAACATTTAGTACATTTTCGTCCTCCCAAGGCTTATTCTCGTCCAATTAGGGTTTTTAACCAATCTTGTGCATCCAATAAGTGATTTTGTGTCATTGGTTGAACATTTAGGTCATTTTGGTCCTCCCTAGGCTTATTCTCGTCCAATTAGGGTTTTTAACCAATCTTGTGCATCCAATAAGAGATTTTGTGTCATTGGTTGAACATTTAGGTCATTTTCGTCCTCCCTAGGCTTATTCTCGTCCAATTAGGGTTTTTAACCAATCTTGTGCATCCAATAAGTTTATTTGTGTCATTGGTTGAACATTTAGGTCATTTACGTCCTCCCAAGGCTTATTCTCGTCCAATTAGGGTTTTTAACCAATCTTGTGCATCCAATAAGTGATTTTGTGTCATTGGTTGAGCATTTAGGTCATTTTCGTCCTCCCTAGGCTTATTCTCGTCCAATTAGGGTTTTTAACCAATCTTGTGCATCCAATAAGTGATTTTGTGTCATTGGTTGAACATTTAGGTCATTTTCGTCCTCCCTAGGCTTATTCTCGTCCAAATAGGGTTTTTAAACCAATCTTGTGCATCCAATAAGTGATTTTGTGTCATTGGTTTAACATTTAGGTCATTTTCGTCCTCCCTAGGCTTATTCTCTTCCAATTAGGGTTTTTTAACAATCTTGTGCATCCAATAAGTGATTTTGTGTCATTGGTTGAACATTTAGGTCATTTTCGTTGTCCCAAGGCTTATTCTCGTCCAATTAGGGTTTTTAACCAATCTTGTGCATCCAATAAGTGATTTTGTGTCATTGGTTGAGCATTTAGGTCATTTTCGTCCTCCCTAGGCTTATTCTCGTCCAATTAGGGTTTTTAACCAATCTTATGCATCCAATAAGTGATTTTGTGTCATTTGTTGAACATTTAGGTCATTTATGTCCTCCAAAAGCTTATTCTCGTCCAATTAGGGTTTTTAACCAATCTTGTGCATCCAATAAGTGATTTTGTGTCATTGGTTGAGCATTTAGGTCATTTTCGTCCTCCCTAGGCTTATTCTCGTCCAATTAGGGTTTTTAACCAATCTTGTGCATCCAATAAGTGATTTTGTGTCATTGGTTGAATATTAAGGTCATTTATGTCCTCCCTAGGCTTATTCTCGTCCAATTAGGGTTTTTAACCAATCTTGTGCATCCAATAAGTGATTTTGTGTCATTGGTTGAGCATTTAGGTCATTTTCGTCCTCCCTAGGCTTATTCTCGTCCAATTAGGGTTTTTAACCAATCTTGTGCATCCAATAAGTGATTTTGTGTCAGTGGTTGAAAATTTAGGTCATTTATGTCCTCCCTAGGCTTATTCTCGTCCAATTAGGGTTTTTAAACCAATCTTGTGCATCCAATAAGTGATTTTGTGTCATTGGTTGAACATTTAGGTCATTTTCGTCCTCCCTAGGCTTATTCTCGTCCAATTAGGGTTTTTAACAAATCTTGTGCATCCTATAAGTACATTTGGGTCATTGGTTGAACATTTAGGTCATTTTCGTCCTCCGTACGCTTATTCTCGTCCAATTAGGGTTTTTAACCAATCTTGTGCATCCAATAAGTACATTTGTGTCATTGGTTGAACATTTAGGTCATTTTCGTCCTCCCTAGGCTTATTCTCGTCCAATTAGGGTTTTTAACAAATCTTGTGCATCCATTAAGTACATTTGTGTCATTGGTTGAACATTTAGGTCATTTTCGTCCTCCCTAGGCTTATTCTCGTCCAATTAGGGTTTTTAACCAATCTTGTGCATCCAATAAGTACATTTGTGTCATTGGTTGAACATTTAGGTCATTTTCGTCCTCCCTAGACTTATTCTCGTCCAATTAGGGTTTTTAATCAATCTTGTGCATCCAATAAGTACATTTGTGTCATTGGTTGAACATTTATATCATTTTCGTCCTCCCTAGGCTTATTCTCGTCCAATTAGGGTTTTTAACCAATCTTGTGCATCCAATAAGTACATTTGTGTCATTGGTTGAACATTTAGGTCATTTTCGTCCTCCCTAGGCTTATTCTCGTCCAATTAGGGTTTTTAACCAATGTTGTGCATCCAATAAGTACATTTGTGTCATTGTTTGAACATTTAGGTCATTTTCGTCCTCCCAAGGCTTATTCTCGTCCAATTAGGGTTTTAAACCAATCTTGTGCATCCAATAAGTACATTTGTGACATTGGTTGAACATTTAGGTCATTTTCGTCCTCCCTAGGCTTATTCTCGTCCAATTAGGGTTTTTAACCAATCTTGTGCATCCAATAAGTACATTTGTGTCATTGGTTGAACATTTAGGTCATTTTCGTCCTCCCTATGCTTATTCTTGTCCAATTAGGGTTTTTAACCAATCTTGTGCATCCAATAAGTGATTTTGTGTCATTGGTTGAACATTTAGGTCATTTTCGTCCTCCCAAGGCTTATTCTTGTCCAATTAGGGTTTTAACCAATCTTGTGCATCCAATAAGTACATTTGTGTCATTGGTTGAACATATCGGTCATTTTCGTCCTCCCTAGGCTTATTCTCGTCTATTTAGGGTTTTTAACCAATCTTGTGCATCCAATAAGTGATTTTGTGTCATTGGATGAACATTTAGGTCATTTTCGTCCTCGCAAGGCTTATTCTCGTCTAATTTGGGTTTTTAACCAATCTTGTGCATCCATTAAATGATTTTGTGTCATTGGTTGAACACTTAGGTCATTTTCGTCCTCCCAAGGCTTATTCTCATCCAATTAGGGTTTTTAACCAATCTTGTGCATCGAATAAGTAATTTTGTGTCATTGGTTGAACATTTAGGTCATTTTCGTCCTCCCTAGACTTATTCTCGTCCAATTAGGGTTTTTAACCAATCATGTGCATCCAATAAGTACATTTGTGTCATTGGTTGAACATTTATGTCATTTTTGTCCTCCCTAGGATTATTCTCGTCCAATTAGGGTTTTTAACCAATCTTGTGCATCCAATAAGTACATTTGTGTCATTGGTTGAACATTTAGGTCATTTTCGTCCTCCCTATGCTTATTCTTGTCCAATTAGGGTTTTTAACCAATCTTGTGCATCCAATAAGTGATTTTGTGTCATTGGTTGAACATTTAGGTCATTTTCGTCCTCCCAAGGCTTATTCTTGTCCAATTAGGGTTTTAACCAATCTTGTTCATCCAATAAGTACATTTGTGTCATTGGTTGAACATATAGGTCATTTTCGTCCTCCCTAGGCTTATTCTCGTCTATTTAGGGTTTTTAACCAATCTTGTGCATCCAATAAGTGATTTTTTGTCATTGGATGAACATTTAGGTCATTTTCGTCCTCCCTAGGCTTATTCTCGTCTAATTAGGGTTTTTAACCAATCTTGTGCATCCAATAAGTACATTTGTGTCAATGGTTGAACATTTAGGTCATTTTCGTCCTCCCTAGGCTTATTCTCGTCCAATTAGGGTTTTTAACCTATCTTGTGCATTCAATAAGTGATTTTGTGTCATTGGTTGAATATTTAGGTCATTTTCGTCCTCCCTAGACTTATTCTCGTCCAATTAGGGTTTTTAACCAATCTTGTGCTTCCAATAAGTACATTTGTGTCATTGGTTGAACATTTAGGTCATTTTCGTCCTCCCTAAGCTTATTCTCGTCCAATTAGGGTTTTTAACCAATCTCGTGCATCCAATAAGTACATTTGTGTCATTGGTTGAACATTTAGGTCATTTACGTCCTTCAGAGGCTTAATCTCGTCCAATTAGGGTTTTTAACCAATCTTGTGCATCCAATAAGTGATTTTGTGTCATTGGTTGTACATTTAGGTCATTTTCGTCCTCCCTAGACTTATTCTCATCCAATTAGGGTTTTTAACCAATCTTGTGCATCCAATAAGTGATTTTGTGTCATTGGTTGAACATTTAGGTCATTTTCGTCCTCCCTAGGCTTATTCTCATCCAATTAGGGTTTTTAACCAATCTTGTGCATCCAATAAGTACATTTGTGTCATTGGTCATTTAGGTCATTTTCGTCCTCCCTAGGCTTATTATCGTCCAATTAGGGTTTTTAACCAATCTTGTGCATCCAATAAGTACATTTGTGTCACAGGTTGAACATTTAGGACATTTTCTTCCACCCAAGGCTTATTCTCGTCCAATTAGGGTTTTTAACCAATCTTGTGCATCCAATAATTGATTTTGTGTCATTGGTTGAACATTTAGGTCATTTTTGTCCTCCCTAGGCTTATTTCGTCCAATTAGGGTTTTTAACCAATCTTGTGCATCCAATAAGTACATTTGTGTCATTGGTTGAACATTTAGGTCATTTTCGTCCTCCCTAGCCTTATTCTAGTCCAATTAGGGTTTTTAACCAATCTTGTGCATCCAATAAGTACATTTGTGTCATTGGTTGAACATTTATGTCATTTTCGTCCTCCCTAGGCTTATTCTCGTCCAATTAGGGTTTTTAACCAATCTTGTGCATCCAATAAGTTATTTTGTGTCATTGGTTGAACATTTAGGTCATTTTCGTCCTCCCAAGGCTTATTCTCGTCCAGTTAGGGTTTTTAACCAATCTTGTGCATCCAATAAGTGATTTTGTGTCATTGGTTGAACATTTAGGTCATTTTCGTCCTCCCAACGCTTATTCTCGTCCAATTAGGGTTTTTAACCAATCTTGTGCATCCAATAAGTGATTTTGTGTCATTGGTTGAACATTTAGGTCATTTTCGTCCTCCCTAGGCTTATTCTCATCCAATTAGGGTTTTTAACCAATCTTGTGCATCCAATAAGTACATTTGTGTCATTGGTTGAACATTTAGGTCATTTTCGTCCTCCCTAGGCTTATTCTCGTCTAATTAGGGTTTTTAACCAATCTTGTGGATCCAATAAGTACATTTGTGTCATTGATTGAACATTTAGGTCATTTTCGTCCTCCCTGTGCTTATTCTCGTCCAATTAGGGTTTTTAATCAATCTTGTGCATCCAATAAGTGATTTTGTGCCATTGGTTGAACATTTAGGTCATTTTCGTCCTCCCAAGTCTTATTCTCTTCCAATTAGGGTTTTTAACCAATCTTAGGCAACCAATAAGTGATTTTGTGTCATTGGTTGAACATTTAGGTCATTTTCGTCCTCCCAAGGCTTATTCTCGTCTAATTTGGGTTTTTAACCAATCTTGTGCATCCATTAAATGATTTTGTGTCATTGGTTGAACACTTAGGTCATTTTCGTCCTCCCAAGGCTTATTCTCGTCCAATTAGGGTTTTTAACCAATCTTGTGCATCCAATAAGTAATTTTGTGTCATTGGTTGAACATTTAGGTCATTTTCGTCCTCCCTAGGCTTATTCTCGTCCAATTAGGGTTTTTAACCTATCTTGTGCATCCAATAAGTGATTTTGTGTCATTGGTTGAACATTTAGGTCATTTTCGTCCTCCCTATGCTTATTCTCGTCCAATTAGGGTTTTTAACCAATCTTGTGCATCCAATAAGTGATTTTGTGTCATTGGTTGAACATTTAGGTCATTTTCGTCCTCCCAAGTCTTATTCTCGTCCAATTAGGGTTTTTAACCAATATTGTGCATCCAATAAGTGATTTTGTGTCATTGGTTTAACATGTAGGTTATTTTCGTCCTCCCAAGGCTTATTCTCATCCAATTAGGGTTTTTAACCAATCTTGTGCATCCAATAAGTACATTTGTGTCATTGGTTGAACATTTAGGTCATTTTCGTCCTCCCAAGGCTTATTCTCGTCCAATTAGGGTTTTTAACCAATCTTGTGCATCCAATAAGTACATTTGTGTCATTGGTTTAACATTTTGGTGATTTTCGTCCTCCGAAGGCTTATGCTCGTCCAATTACGGTTTTTAACCAATCTGTGCATCCAATAAGTACATTTGTGTCATTGGTTGAACATTTAGGTCATTTTCGTCCTCCCAAGGCTTATTCTCGTCCAATTAGGGTTTTTAACCAATCTTGTGCATCCAATAAGTACATTTGTGTCATTGGCTGAACATGTAGGTCATTTTCGTCCTCCCTAGGCTTATTCTTGTCCAATTAGGGTTTTTAACCAATCTTGTGCATCCAATAAGTACATTTATGTCATTGAATGAACATTTAGGTCATTTTCGACCTCCCAAGGCTTATTCTCGTCCAATTAGGGTTTTTAACCATTCTTGTGCATCCTATAAGTGATTTTCTGTCATTGGTTGAACATTTAGGTCATTTTTGTCCTCCAATGGCTTATTCTCGTCCAATTAGGGTTTTTAACCAATCTTGTGCATCCAATAAGTGATTTTGTGTCATTGGTTGAACATTTAGGTCATTTTCCTCCTCCCTAGGCTTATTCTCATCCAATTAGGGTTTTTAACCAATCTTGTGCATCCAATAAGTACATTTGTGTCATTGGTTGAACATTTAGGTCATTTTCGTCCTCCCTAGGCTTATTATCGTCCAATTAGGGTTTTTAACCAATCTTGTGCATCCAATAAGTACATTTGTGTCACAGGTTGAACATTTAGGACATTTTCTTCCTCCCAAGGCTTATTCTCGTCCAATTAGGGTTTTTAACCAATCTTGTGCATCCAATAAGTGATTTTGTGTCATTGGTTGAACATTTAGGTCATTTTTGTCCTCCCTACGCTTATTTCATCCAATTAGGGTTTTTAACCAATCTTGTGGATCCAATAAGTACATTTGTGTCATTGGTTGAACATTTAGGTCATTTTCGTCCTCCCTAGTCTTATTCTCGTCCAATTAGGGTTTGTAACCAATCTTGTGCATCCAATAAGTACATTTGTTTCATTGGTTGAACATTTATGTCATTTTCGTCCTCCCTAGACTTATTCTCGTCCAATTAGGGTTTTTAACCAATCTTGTGCATCCAATAAGTACATTTGTGTCATTGGTTGAACATTTA
>JBBPBP010000298.1:0-35430 GCA_037974735.1 Cicer chorassanicum
AACATTTAGGTCATTTTCGTCCTCCCTATGCTTATTCTCGTCCAATTAGGGTTTTTAACCAATCTTGTGCATCCAATAAGTGATTTTGTGTCATTGGTTGAACATTTAGGTCATTTTCGTCCTCCCAAGGCTTATTCTCGTCCAATTAGGGTTTTTAACCAATCTTGTGCATCCAATAAGTGATTTTGTGTCATTGGTTGAACATTTAGGTCATTTTCGTCCTCCCTAGGCTTATTCTCGTCCAATTAGGGTTTTTAACCAATCTTGCGCATCCATTAAATGATTTTGTGTCATTGGTTGAACATTTGGGTCATTTTCGTCCTCCCAAGGCTTATTCTAGTCCAATTAGGATTTTTAACCAATCTTGTGCATCCAACAAGTGATTTATTGCCATTGGTTGAACATGTAGGTCATTTTCGTCCTCTCAAGGCTTATTCTCATCCAATTAGGGTTTTTAACCAATCTTGTGCATCCAATAAGTACATTTGTGTCATTGGTTGAACTTTTAGGTCATTTACGTCCTTCAGAGGCTTAATCTCATCCAATTAGGGTTTTTAACCAATCTTGTGCAACCAATAAGTGATTTTGTGTGATTGGTTGAACATTTAGGTCATTTTCGTCCTCCCTAGACTTATTCTCATCCAATTAGGGTTTTTAACCAATCTTGTGCATCCAATAAGTGATTTTGTGTCATTGGTTGAACATTTAGGTCATTTTCGTCCTCCCTAGGCTTATTCTCGTCCAATTAGGGTTTTTAAGCAATCTTGTGCATCCAATAAGTGATTTTTTGTCATTGGTTGAACATTTAGGTCATTTTTGTCCTCCCTAGGCTTATTCTCGTCTAATTAGGGTTTTTAACCAATCTTGTGCATCCAATAAGTACATTTGTGTCATTGGTTGAACATTTATGTCATTTTCGTCCTCCCTAGGCTTATTCTCGTCCAATTAGGGTTTTTAACCAATCTTGTGCATCCAATAAGTACATTTGTGTCATTGGTTGAACATTTAGGTCATTTACATCCTTTAGAAGCTTAATCTCGTCCAATTAGGGTTTTTAACCAATCTTGTGCATCCAATAAGTGATTTTGTGTCATTGGTTGAACATTTAGGTCATTTTCGTCCTCCCTAGACTTATTCTCATCATATTAGGGTTTTTAACCAATCTTGTGCATCCAATAAGTGATTTTGTGTCATTGGTTGAACATTTAGGTCATTTTCGTCCTCCCTAGGCTTATTCTCATCCAATTAGGGTTTTTAACCAATCTTGTGCATCCAATAAGTACATTTGTGTCATTGGTTGAACATTTAGGTCATTTTCGTCCTCCCTAGGCTTATTCTCGTCTAATTAGGGTTTTTAACCAATCTTGTGGATCCAATAAGTACATTTGTGTCATTGATTGAACATTTAGGTCATTTTCGTCCTCCCTGTGCTTATTCTCGTCCAATTAGGGTTTTTAATCAATCTTGTGCATCCAATAAGTGATTTTGTGCCATTGGTTGAACATTTAGGTCATTTTCGTCCTCCCAAGTCTTATTCTCTTCCAATTAGGGTTTTTAACCAATCTTAGGCAACCAATAAGTGATTTTGTGTCATTGGTTGAACATTTAGGTCATTTTCGTCCTCCCAAGGCTTATTCTCGTCTAATTTGGGTTTTTAACCAATCTTGTGCATCCATTAAATGATTTTGTGTCATTGGTTGAACACTTAGGTCATTTTCGTCCTCCCAAGGCTTATTCTCGTCCAATTAGGGTTTTTAACCAATCTTGTGCATCCAATAAGTAATTTTGTGTCATTGGTTGAACATTTAGGTCATTTTCGTCCTCCCTAGGCTTATTCTCGTCCAATTAGGGGTTTTAACCAATCTTGTGCATCCAATAAGTACATTTGTGTCATTGGTTGAACATTTAGGTCGTTTTCGTCCTCCCAATGCTTATTCTCGTCCAATTAGGGTTTTAACCAATCTTGTGCATCCAATAAGTACATTTGTGTCATTGGTGGAACATTTAGGTCATTTTCGTCCTCCCAAGGCTTATTCTCGTCAAATTAGGGTTTTTAACCAATCTAGTGCATCCAATAAGTGATTTTGTGTGATTGGTTGAACATTTAGGTCATTTTCGTCCTCCCAAGGCTTATTCTCGTCCAATTAGGGTTTTTAACCAATCTTGTGCATCCAATAAGTACATTTGTGTCATTGGTTGAAGATTTAGGTCATTTTCGTCCTCCCAATGCTTATTCTCGTCCAATTAGGGTTTTTAACCAATCGTGTGCATCCAATAAGTGATTTTGTGTCATTGGTTGAACATTTAGGTCATTTTCGTCCTCCCAAGGCTTATTCTCGTCCAATTAGGGGTTTTAACCAATCTTGTGCATCCAATAAGTGATTTTGTGTCATTGGTTGAACATTTAGGTCATTTTCGTCCTCCCAAGGCTTATTCTCGTCCAATTAGGGTTTTTAACCAATCTTGTGCATCCAATAAGTACATTTGTGTCATTGGTTGAACATTTAGGTCATTTTCATCCTCCCTAGGCTTTTTCTTGTCCAATTAGGGTTTTTAACCAATCTTGTGCATCCAATAAGTACATTTAGGTCATTGGTTGAACATTTAGGTCATTTTCGTCCTCCCAAGGCTTATTCTCGTCCAATTAGGGTTTTTAACCAATCTTGTGCATCCAATAAGTGATTTTGTGTCATTGGTTGAACATTTAGGTCATTTTCATCCTCCAGGGACTTATTCTTGTCCAATTAGGGTTTTTAACCAATCTTGTGCATCCAATAAGTGATTTTGTGTCATTGGTTGAACATTTAGGTCATTTTCGTCCTCCCAAGGCTTATTCTCGTCCAATTAGGGTTTTTAACCAATCTTGTGCATCCAATAAGTACATTTGTGTCATTGGTTGAACATTTAGGTCACTTTCGTCCTCGCAAGGCTTATTCTCGTCCAATTAGGGTTTTTAACCAATCTTGTGCATCCAATAAGTACATTTGTGTCATTGGTTGAACATTTAGGTCATTTTCGTCCTCCCAAGGCTTATTCTCGTCCAATTAGGGTTTTTAACCAATCTTGTGCTTCCAATAAGTGATTTTGTGTCATTGGTTATACATTTAGGTCGTTTTCGTCCTCCCAAGGCTTATTCTCGTCCAATTAGGGTTTTTAACCAATCTTGTGCATCCAATAAGTTATTTTGTGTCATTGGTTGAACATTTAGGTCATTTTCGTCCTCCCAAGGCTTATTCTCGTCCAATTAGGGTTTTTAACCAATCTTGGGCATCCAATAAGTACATTTGTGTCATTGGTTGAACATTTAGGTCATTTTCGTCCTCCCGAGGCTTATTCTCGTCCAATTAGGGTTTTTAACCAATCTTGTGCATCCAATAAGTGATTTTGTGTCATTGGTTGAACATTTAGGTCATTTTCGTCCTCCCAAGACTTATTCTCGTCCAATTAGGGTTTTTAACCAATCTTGTGCATCCAATAAGTACATTTTTGTCATTGGTTGAACATTTAGGTCATTTTCGTCCTCCCAAGCCTTATTCTCGTCCAATTAGGGTTTTTAACCAATCTTGTGCATCCAATAAGTGATTTTGTGTCATTGGTTGAACATTTAGGTCATTTTCGTCCTTCCTAGGCTTATTCTCGTCCAATTAGGGTTTTTAACCAATCTTGTGCATCAAATAAGTACATTTGTGTCATATGTTGAACATTTAGGTCATTTTCGTCCTCCAAATGCTTATTCTCGTCCAATTAGGATTTTTAACCAATCTTGTGCATCCAATAAGTGATTTTGTGTCATTGGTTGAACATTTAGGTCATTTTCGTCCTCCCTAGGCTTATTCTCGTCCAATTAGGGTTTTTAACCAATCTTGTGCATCCAATAAGTGATTTTGTGCCATTGGTTGAACATTTACGTCATTTTCGTCCTCCCAAGGCTTATTCTCGTCCAATTAGGGTTTTTAACCAATCTTGTGCATCAAATAAGTCATTTTGTGTCATTGGTTAAACATTTAGGTCATTTTTGTCCTCCTTAAGCTTATTCTCGTCTAATTAGGGTTTTTAACCAATCTTATGCATCCAATAAGTGATTTTGTGTCATTGGTTGAACATTTAGGTCATTTTCGTCCTCCCTAGGCTTATTCTCGTCCAATTAGGGTTTTTAACCAATCTTGTGCATCCAATAAGTGATTTTGTGTCATTGGTTGAACATTTAGGTCATTTTCGTCCTCCCTAGGCTTATTCTCGTCCCATTAGGGTTTTTAAACCAATCTTGTGCATCCAATAAGTGATTTTGTGTCATTGGTTGAACATTTAGGTCATTTTCGTCCTCCCTAGGCTTATTCTCGTCCAATTAGGGTTTTTAACCAATCTTGTGCATCCAATAAGTGATTTTGTGCCATTGGTTGAACATTTAGGTCATTTTCGTCCTCCCTAGGCTTATTCTCGTCCAGTTAGGGTTTTTAACCAATCTTGTGGATCCAATAAGTGATTTTGTGTCATTGGTTGAACATTTAGGTCATTTTCGTCCTCCCTAGGCTTATTCTCGTCCAATTAGGGTTTTTAACCAATCTTGTGCATCCAATAAGTGATTTTGTGCCATTGGTTGAACATTTTAGTCATTTTCGTCCTCCCAAGGCTTATTCTCGTCCAATTAGGGTTTTTAACCAATCTTGTGCATCCAATAAGTGATTTTGTGTCATTGGTTGAACATTTAGGTCATTTTCGTCCTCCCAAGGCTTATTCTCGTCCAATTAGGGTTTTTAACCAATCTTGTGCATCCAATAAGTACATTTGTGTCATTGGTTGAACATTTAGGTCATTTTCGTCCCCCCTAAGCTTATTCTCGTCCAATTAGGGTTTTTAACCAATCTTGGGCATCCAATAAGTGATTTTGTGTCCTTGGTTGAACATTTAGGTCATTTTCGTCCTCCCTAGGCTTATTCTCGTCCAATTAGGGTTTTTAACCGATCTTGTGCATCCAATCTTTGTGCTATTGGTTGAACATTTAGGTCATTTTCGTCCTCCCAAGGCTTATTCTCGTCCAATTAGGGTTTTTAACCAATCTTGTGCATCCAATAAGTGATTTTGTGTCATTGGTTGAACATTTAGGTCATTTTCGTCCTCCCTTTGCTTATTCTCGTCCAATTATGGTTTTGAACCAATCTTGTGCATCCAATAAGTGATTTTGTGTCATTGGTTGAACATTTAGGTCATTTTCGTCCTCCCAAGGCTTATTCTCGTCCAATTAGGGTTTTTAACCAATCTTGTGCATCCAATAAGTACATTTGTGTCATTGGTTGAACATTTAGGTAATTTTTCGTCCTCCCAAGGCTTATTCTCGTCCAATTAGGGTTTTTAACCAATCTTGTGCATCCAATAAGTGATTTTGTGTCATTGGTTGAACATTTAGGTCATTTTCGTCCTCCCAAGGCTTATTCTCGTCCAATTAGGGTTTTTAACCAATCTTGTGCATCCAATAAGTACTTTTGTCTCATTGGTTGAACATTTAGGTCATTTTCGTCCTCCCAATGATTATTCTCGTCCAATTAGGGTTTTTAACCAATCTTGTGCATCCAATAAGTGATTTTGTGTCATTGTTTGAACATTTAGGTCATTTTCGTCCTCCCAAGGCTTATTCTCGTCCAATTAGGGTTTTTAACCAATCTTGTAAATCGAATAAGTGATTTTGTGTCATTGGTTGAACATTTAGGTCATTTTCGTCCTCCCAAGGCTTATTCTCGTCCAATTAGGGTTTTTAACCAATCTTGTGCATCCAATAAGTACATTTGTGTCATTGGTTGAACATTTAGGTCATTTTCGTCCTCCCAAGGCTTATTCTCGTCCAATTAGGGTTTTTAACCAATCTTGTGCATCCAATAAGTACATTTGTGCATTGGTTGAACATTTAGGTCATTTTCGTCCTCCCAAGGCTTATTCTCGTCCAATTAGGGTTTTTAACCAATCTTGTGCATCCAATAAGTACATTTGTGTCATTGGTTGAACATTTATGTCATTTTCGTCCTCCCAAGGCTTATTCTCGTCCAATTATGGTTTTTAACCAATCTTGTGCGTCCAATAAGTGATTTTGTGTCATTGGTTGAACATTTAGGTCATTTTCGTCCTCCCAAGGCTTATTCTCGTCCAATTAGGGTTTTTAACCAATCTTGTGCATCCAATAAGTACATTTGTGTCATTGGTTGAACATTTAGGTCATTTTCGTCCTCCCAAGGCTTATTCTCGTCCAATTAGGGTTTTTAACCAATCTTGTGCTTCCAATAAGTGATTTTGTGTCATTGGTTATACATTTAGGTCGTTTTCGTCCTCCCAAGGCTTATTCTCGTCCAATTAGGGTTTTTAACCAATCTTGTGCATCCAATAAGTTATTTTGTGTCATTGGTTGAACATTTAGGTCATTTTCGTCCTCCCAAGGCTTATTCTCGTCCAATTAGGGTTTTTAACCAATCTTGTGCATCAAATAAGTGATTTTGTGTCATTGGTTGAACATTTAGGTCATTTTCATCCTCCCTAGGCTTATTCTCGTCTAATTAGGGTTTTTAATTAATCTTGTGCATCCAATAAGTGATTTTGTGTCATTGGTTGAACATTTAGGTCATTTTCGTCCTCCCTATGCTTATTCTCGTCCAATTAGGGTTTTTAACCAATCTTGTGCATCCAATAAGTGATTTTGTGTCATTGGTTGAACATTTAGTTCATTTTTCGTCCTCCCTAGTCTTATTCTCGTCCAATTAGGGTTTTTAACCAATCTTGTGCATCGAATAAGTACATTTGTGTCATTGGTTGAACATTTAGGTCATTTTCGTCCTCCCTAAGCTTATTCTCGTCCAGTTAGGGTTGTTAACCAATCTTATGCATCCAACAAGTACATTTGTGTCATTGGTTGAACATTTAGGTCATTTTCGTCCTCCCTAGTCTTATTCTCGTCCAATTAGGGTTGTAACCAATCTTGTGCATCCAATAAGTACATTTGTGTCATTGGTTGAACATTTAGGTCATTTTCGTCCTCCCTAGGCTTATTCTCGTCCAATTAGGGTTTTCAACCAATCTTGTGCATCCAATAAGTACATTTGTGTCATTGGTTGACCATTTAGGTCATTTTCGTCCTCTTAAGGCTTATTCGCGTCCAATTAGGGTTTTTAACCAATCTTGTTAATCCAATAAGTTATTTTGTGTCATTGGTTGAACATTTACGTAATTTTCGTCCTCCCTAGGCTTATTCTCGTCCAATTAGGGTTTTTAACCAATCTTGTGCATCCAATAAGTGATTTTGTGCCATTGGTTGAACATTTTGGTCGTTTTCGTCATCCCAAGGCTTATTCTCATCCAATTAGGATTTTTAAACCAATCTTTTTCATCCAATAAGTGATTTTGTGTCATTGGTTGAACATTTAGGTCATTTTCGTCCTCCCTAGGCTTATTCTCGTCCAATTAGGGTTTTTAACCAATCTTGTGCATCCAATAAGTGATTTTGTGCCATTGGTTGAACATTTAGGTCATTTTCGTCCTCCCTAGGCTTATTCTCGTCTAATTAGGGTTTTTAACCAATCTTGTGCATCCAATAAGTGATTTTGTGTCATTGGTTGAACATTTAGGTCATTTTCGTCCTCCCTAGGCTTATTCTCGTCTAATTAGGGTTTTTAACCAAACTTGTGTATCCAATAAGTACATTTGTGTCAATGGTTGAACATTTAGGTCATTTTTGTCCTCCCTATGCTTATTTCGTCCAATTAGGGTTTTTAACCAATCTTGTGCATCCAATAAGTAATTTTGTGTCATAGGTTGAACATTTATTTCATTTTCGTCCTCCATAGGCTTATTCTCGTCCAATTAGGGTTTTTAACCAATCTTGTGCATCCAATAAGTACATTTGTGTCATTGGTTGAACATTTAGGTCATTTTCGTCCTCCCTAGGCTTATTCTCGTCCAGTTAGGGTTTTTAACCAATCTTGCGCATCCATTAAATGATTTTGTGTCATTGGTTGAACATTTGGGTCATTTTCGTCCTCCCAAGGCTTATTCTAGTCCAATTAGGATTTTTAACAAATCTTGTGCATCCAATAAGTGATTTATTGCCATTGGTTGAACATGTAGGTCATTTTCGTCCTCTCAAGGCTTATTCTCGTCCAATTAGGGTTTTTAACCAATCTTGTGCATCCAATAAGTGATTTTGTATCATTGGTTGAACCATTAGGTCATTTTCGTCCTCCCAAGGCTTATTCTCGTCCAATTAGGGTTTTTAACCAATCTTGTGCATCCAATAACTGATTTTGTGTCATTGGTTGAACATTTAGGTCATTTTCGTCCTCCCTAGGCTTATTCTCATCCAATTAGGGATTTTAACCAATCTTGTGCATCCAATAAGTACATTTGTGTCATTGGTTGAACATTTAGGTCATTTTCGTCCTCCCTATGCTTATTCTCGTCCAATTAGGGGTTTTAACCAATCTTGTGCATCCAATAAGTGATTTTGTGTCATTGGTTGAACATTTAGGTCATTTTCGTCCTCCCAAGGCTAATTCTCGTCCAATTAGGGTTTTTAACCAATCTTGTGCATCCAATAAGTACATTTGTGTCATTGAATGAACATTTAGGTCATTTTCGACCTCCCTAGGCTTATTTTCGTCCAATTAGGGTTTTTAACCAATCTTGTGCATCCAATAAGTACATTTGTGTCATTGGTTGAACATTTAGTACATTTTCGTCCTCCCAAGGCTTATTCTCGTCCAATTATGGTTTTTAACCAATCTTGTGCATCCAATAAGTGATTTTGTGTCATTGGTTAAACATTTAGGTCATTTTCGTCCTCCCAAGGCTTATTCTTGTCCAATTAGGGTTTTTAACCAATCTTGTGCATCCAATAAGTATATTTGTGTCATTGGTTGAACATATAGGTCATTTTCGTCCTCCCTAGGCTTATTCTCGTCCAATTAGGGTTTTTAACCAATCTTGTGCATCCAATAAGTGATTTTGTGTCATTGGTTGAACATTTAGGTCATTTTTGTCCTCCTTAGGCTTATTCTTCTCTAATTAGGGTTTTTAACCAATCTTGTGCATCCAATAAGTACATTTGTGTCATTGGTTGAACATTTAGGTCATTTTCGTCCTCCCTAGGCTTATTCTCGTCGAATTAGGGTTTTTAACCAATCTTGTGCATCCAATAAGTGATTTTGTGCCATTGGTTGAACATTTAGGTCATTTTCGTCCTCCCAAGTCTTATTCTCTTCAAATTAGGGTTTTTAACCAATCTTAGGCAACCAATAAGTGATTTTGTGTCATTGGTTGAACATTTAGGTCATTTTCGTCCTCCCAAGACTTATTCTCGTCCAATTTGGGTTTTTAACCAATCTTGTGCATCCATTAAATGATTTTGTGTCATTGGTTGAACACTTATGTCATTTTCGTCCTCCCAAGGCTTATTCTAGTCCAATTAGGATTTTTAACCAATCTTGTGCATCCAATAAGTGATTTTTTGCCATTGGTTGAACATGTAGGTCATTTTCGTCCTCTCAAGGCTTATTCTCGTCCAATTAGGGTTTTTAACCAATCTTGTGCATCCAATAAGTGATTTTGTGTCATTGGTTGAACATTTAGGTCATTTTCGTCCTCCCAAGGCTTATTCTCGTCCAAATAGGGTTTTTAACCTATCTTGTGCATCCAATAAGTGATTTTGTGTCATTGGTTGAATATTTATGTCATTTTCGTCCTCCCTAGACTTATTCTCGTCCAATTAGGGTTTTTAACCAATCTTGTGCTTCCAATAAGTACATTTGTGTCATTGGTTGAACATTTAGGTCATTTTCGTCCTCCCTATGCTTAATCTCGTCCAATTAGGGTTTTTAACCAATCTTGTGCATCCAATAAGTGATTTTGTGTCATTGGTTGAACATTTAGGTCATTTTCGTCCTCCCTAGACTTATTCTCCTCCAATTAGGGTTTTTAACCAATCTTGTGCATCCAATAAGTGATTTTGTGTCATTGGTTGAACATTTAGGTCATTTTCGTCCTCCCTAGGCTTATTCTCATCCAATTAGGGTTTTTAACCAATCTTGTGCATCCAATAAGTACATTTGTGTCATTGGTTGAACATTTAGGTCATTTTCGTCCTCCCTAGGCTTATTCTCGTCTAATTAGGGTTTTTAACCAATCTTGTGGATCCAATAAGTACATTTGTGTCATTGATTGAACATTTAGGTCATTTTCGTCCTCCCTGTGCTTATTCTCGTCCAATTAGGGTTTTTAATCAATCTTGTGCATCCAATAAGTGATTTTGTGCCATTGGTTGAACATTTAGGTCATTTTCGTCCTCCCAAGTCTTATTCTCTTCCAATTAGGGTTTTTAACCAATCTTAGGCAACCAATAAGTGATTTTGTGTCATTGGTTGAACATTTAGGTCATTTTCGTCCTCCCAAGGCTTATTCTCGTCTAATTTGGGTTTTTAACCAATCTTGTGCATCCATTAAATGATTTTGTGTCATTGGTTGAACACTTAGGTCATTTTCGTCCTCCCAAGGCTTATTCTCGTCCAATTAGGGTTTTTAACCAATCTTGTGCATCCAATAAGTAATTTTGTGTCATTGGTTGAACATTTAGGTCATTTTCGTCCTCCCTAGGCTTATTCTCGTCCAATTAGGGTTTTTAACCAATCATGCGCATCCAAGAAGTGATTTTGTGTCATTGGTTGAACATTTAGGTCATTTTCGTCCTCCCTAGGCTTATTCTCGTCCAATTAGGGTTTTTAACCAATCTTGTGCATCCAATAAGTACATTTGTGTCATTGGTTGAACATTTAGGTCATTTTCGTCCTCCCTAGGCTTATTCTCGTCCAATTAGGGTTTTTAACCAATCTTGTGCATCCAATAAGTGATTTTGTGTCATTGGTTGAACATTTAGGTCATTTTCGTCCTCCCTAGGCTTATTCTCGTCCAATTAGGGTTTTTAACCAATCTTGTGCATCCAATAGGTGATTTTGTGTCATTTGTTGAACATTTAGGTCATTTTCGTCCTCCCTTAGCTTATTCTCGTCCAATTAGGGTTTTTAACCAATCTTGTGCATCCAATAAGTACATTTGTGTCATTGGTTGAACATTTAGGTCATTTTCGTCCTCCCTAGGCTTATTCTCGTCCAATTAGGGTTTTTAACCAATCTTGTGCATCCAATAAGTAATTTTGTGTCATTGGTTGAACATTTAGGTCATTTTCGTCCTCCCTAAGCTTATTCTCGTCCAATTAGGGTTTTTAACCAATCTTGTGCATCCAATAAGTACATTTGTGTC
Organism: Cicer chorassanicum; assembly: GCA_037974735.1. Classification (NCBI taxonomy): domain Eukaryota; kingdom Viridiplantae; phylum Streptophyta; class Magnoliopsida; order Fabales; family Fabaceae; genus Cicer; species Cicer chorassanicum. Next base: position 11,287 of record JBBPBP010000298.1, read on the forward strand.
ATTGGTTGAACATTTAGGTCATTTTCGTCCTCCCTAGGCTTATTCTCGTCTAATTAGGGTTTTTAACCAATCTTGTGCATCCAATAAGTGCATTTGTGTCATTGGTTGAACATTTAGGTCATTTTCGTCCTCCCTAGGCTTATTCTCGTCCAATTAGGGTTTTTAACCAATCTTGTGCATCCAATAAGTGCTTTTGTGTCATTGGTTGAACATTTAGGTCATTTTCATCCTCCCTAGGCTTATTCTCGTCCAATTAGGGTTTTTAACCAATCTTGTGCATCCAATAAGTACATTTGTGTCATTGGTTGAACATTTAGGTCATTTTGGTCCTCCCAAGGCTTATTCTCGTCCAATTAGGGTTTTTAACCAATCTTGTGCATCCAATAAGTACATTTGTGTCATTGTTTGAACATTTAGGTCATTTTCGTCCTCCCTAGGCTTATTCTCGTCCAATTAGGGTTTTTAACCAATCTTATGCATCCAATAATTGATTTTGTGACATTGGTTGAACATTTAGGTCATTTTCGTCCTCCCAAGGCTTATTCTCGTCCAATTAGGGTTTTTAACCAATCTTGTGCATCCAATAAGTACATTTGTGTCATTGGTTGAACATTTAGGTCATTTTCGTCCTCCCTAGGCTTATTCTCGTCCAATTAGGGTTTTTAACCAATCTTGTGCATCCAATAAGTACATTTCTTTCATTGGTTGAACATTTAGGTCATTTTCGTCCTCCCAAGGCATATTCTCGTCCAATTAGGGTTTTTAACCAATCTTGTGCATTTAATAAGTGATTTTGTGTCATTGGTTGAACATTTAGGTCATTTTCGTTCTCCCAAGGCTTATTCTCGTCCAATTATGGTTTTTAACCAATATTGAGCATCCAATAAGTGATTTTGTGTCATTGGTTGAACATTTAGGTCATTTTCATCCTCCCTAGGCTTATTCTCGTCCAATTAGGGTTTTTAACCAATCTTGTGCATCCAATAAGTACATTTGTGTCATTGGTTGAACATTTAGGTCATTTTCGTCCTCCCTAGGCTTATTCTCGTCCAATTAGGGTTTTTAACCAATCTTGTGCATCCAATAAATGATTTTGTGTCGTTGGTTGAACATTTAGGTCATTTTCGTCCTTCCTAGGCTTATTTTCGTCCAATTAGGGTTTTAAACCAATCTTGTGCATCCAATAAGTACATTTGTGTCCTTGGTTGAACATTTAGGTCATTTTCGTCCTCCCAAGGCTTATTCTCGTCCAATTAGGGTTTTTAACCAATCTTTTGCATCCAATAAGTGATTTTGTGTCATTGGTTGAACATTTAGGTCATTTTCGTCCTCCCTAGGCTTATTCTCGTCCAATTAGGGTTTTTAACCAATCTTGTGCATCCAATAAGTGATTTTGTGCCATTGGTTGAACATTTAGGTCATTTTCGTCCTCCCAAGGCTTATTCTCGACAATTAGGGCTTTTAACCAATCTTGTGGATCCAATAAGTACATTTGTGTCATTGGTTGAACATTTAGGTCATTTATGTCCTCCAAAAGCTTATTCTCGTCCAATTAGGGTTTTTAACCAATCTTGTGCATCCAATAAGTGATTTTGTGTCATTGGTTGAACATTTAGGTCATTTTCGTCCTCCCAAGGCTTATTCTTGTCCAATTAGGGTTTTTAACCAATCTTGTGCATCCAATAAGTACATTTGTGTCATTGGTTGAACATATAGGTCATTTTCGTCATCCCTAGGCTTATTCTCGTCCAATTAGGGTTTTTAACCAATTTTGTGCATCTAATAAGTACATTTGTGTCATTGGTTGAACATTTAGGTCATTTTCGTCCTCCCTAAGCTTATTCTCGTCCAATTAGGGTTTTTAACCAATCTTGTGCATCCAATAAGTACATTTGTGTCATTGGTTGAACATTTAGGTCATTTTCGTCCTCCCTAGGCTTATTCTCGTCCAATTAGGGTTTTTAACCAATCTTGTGCATCCAATAAGAACATTTGTATCATTGGTTGAACATTTAGGTCATTTTCGTCCTCCCAAGGCTTATTCTCGTCCAATTAGGGTTTTTAACCAATCTTGTGCATCCAATAAGTGATTTTGTGTCATTGGTTAAACATTTAGGTCATTTTCGTCCTCCCAAGGCTTATTCTTGTCCAATTAGGGTTTTTAACCAATCTTGTGCATCCAATAAGTATATTTGTGTCATTGGTTGAACATATAGGTCATTTTCGTCCTCCCTAGGCTTATTCTCGTCCAATTAGGGTTTTTAACCAATCTTGTGCATCCAATAAGTGATTTTGTGTCATTGGTTGAACATTTAGGTCATTTTTGTCCTCCCTAGGCTTATTCTTCTCTAATTAGGGTTTTTAACCAATCTTGTGCATCCAATAAGTACATTTGTGTCATTGGTTGAACATTTAGGTCATTTTCGTCCTCCCTAGGCTTATTCTCGTCGAATTAGGGTTTTTAACCAATCTTGTGCATCCAATAAGTGATTTTGTGCCATTGGTTGAACATTTAGGTCATTTTCGTCCTCCCAAGTCTTATTCTCTTCAAATTAGGGTTTTTAACCAATCTTAGGCAACCAATAAGTGATTTTGTGTCATTGGTTGAACATTTAGGTCATTTTCGTCCTCCCAAGACTTATTCTCGTCCAATTTGGGTTTTTAACCAATCTTGTGCATCCATTAAATGATTTTGTGTCATTGGTTGAACACTTATGTCATTTTCGTCCTCCCAAGGCTTATTCTAGTCCAATTAGGATTTTTAACCAATCTTGTGCATCCAATAAGTGATTTTGTGCCATTGGTTGAACATGTAGGTCATTTTCGTCCTCTAAAGGCTTATTCTCGTCCAATTAGGGTTTTTAACCAATCTTGTGCATCCAATAAGTGATTTTGTGTCATTGGTTGAACATTTAGGTCAATTCGTCCTCCCAAGGCTTATTCTCGTCCAATTAGGGTTATTAACCTATCTTGTGCATCCATTAAGTGATTTTATGTCATTGGTTGAATATTTAGGTCATTTTCGTCCTCCCTAGACTTATTCTCGTCCAATTAGGGTTTTTAACCAATCTTGTGCTTCCAATAAGTACATTTGTGTCATTGGTTGAACATTTAGGTCATTTTCGTCCTCCTTAAGCTTATTCTCGTCCAATTAGGGTTTTATCCAATCTTGTGCATCCAATAAGTACATTTGTGTCATTGGTTGAACATTTAGGTCATTTACGTCCTTCAGAGGCTTAATCTCGTCCAATTAGGGTTTTTAACCAATCTTGTGCATCCAATAAGTGATTTTGTGTCATTGGTTGAACATTTAGGTCATTTTCGTTCTCCCTAGACTTATTCTCATCCAATTAGGGTTTTTAACCAATCTTGTGCATCCAATAAGTGATTTTGTGTCATTGGTTTAACATTTAGGTCATTTTCGTCCTCCCTAGGCTTATTCTCATCCAATTAGGGTTTTTAACCAATCTTGTGCATCCAATAAGTACATTTTTGTCATTGGTTGAACATTTAGGTCATTTTCGTCCTCCCTAGGCTTATTATCGTCCAATTAGGGTTTTTAACCAATCTTGTGCATCCAATAAGTACATTTGTGTCACAGGTTGAACATTTAGGACATTTTATTCCTCCCAAGGCTTATTCTCGTCCAATTAGGGTTTTTAACCAATCTTGTGCATCCAATAAGTGATTTTGTGCCATTGGTTGAACATTTAGGTCATTTTCGTCCTCCCAAGTCTTATTCTCTTCAAATTAGGGTTTTTAACCAATCTTAGGCAACCAATAAGTGATTTTGTGTCATTGGTTGAACATTTAGGTCATTTTCGTCCTCCCAAGACTTATTCTCGTCCAATTAGGGTTTTTAACCAATCTTGTGCATCCAATAAGTACATTTGTGTCATTGGTTGAACATTTATGTCATTTTCGTCCTCCCTAGGCTTATTCTCGTCCAATTAGGGTTTTTAACCAATCTTGTGCATCCAATAAGTACATTTGTGTCATTGGTTGAACATTTATGTCATTTTCGTCCTCCCTAGGCTTATTCTCGTCCAATTAGGGTTTTTAACCAATCTTGTGCATCCAATAAGTACATTTGTGTCATTGGTTAAACATTTAGGTCATTTTCGTCCTCCCTATGCTTATTCTCGTCCAATTAGGGTTTTTAACCAATCTTGTGCATCCAATAAGTGATTTTGTGTCATTGCTTGAACATTTAGGTCATTTTCGTCCTCCCAAGGCTTATTCTTGTCCAATTAGGGTATTCAACCAATCTTGTGCATCCAATAAGTACATTTGTGTCATTGGTTGAACATATAGGTCATTTTCTTCCTCCCAAGGCTTATTCTCGTCTATTTAGGGTTTTTAACCAATCTTGTGCATCCAATAAGTACATTTGTGTCATTGGTTGAACATTTAGGTCATTTTCGTCCTCCCTATGCTTATTCTCGTCCAATTAGGGTTTTTAACCAATCTTGTGCATCCAATAAGTGAATTTGTGTCATTGGTTGAACATTTAGGTCATTTTCGTCCTCCCTAGGCTTATTCTCGTCCAATTAGGGTTTTTAACCAATGTTGTGCATCGAATAAGTGATTTTCTGTCATTGCTTGAACATTTAGGTCATTTTCGTCCTCCCTAGGCTTATTCTCTTCCAATTAGGGTTTTTAACCAATCTTGTGCATCCAATAAGTACATCTGTGTCATTGATTGAACATTTAGGTCATTTTTGTCCTCCCAAGGATTATTCTCGTCCAATTAGGGTTTTTAACCAATCTTGTGCATCCAATAAGTACATCTGTGTCATTGATTGAACATTTAGGTCATTTTTGTCCTCCCAAGGCTTATTCTCGTCCAATTAGGGTTTTTAACCAATCTTGGGCATCCAATAAGTACATTTGTGTCATTGGTTGAACATTTAGGTCATTTCCGTCCTCCTTAGGCTTATTCTCGTCCAATTAGGGTTTTTAACCAATCTTGTGCATCCAATAAGTGATTTTGTGCCATCGGTTGAACATTATGTCATTTTCGGACTCCCAAGGCTTATTCTCGTCCAATTAGGGTTTTTAACCAATCTTGTGCATCCAATAAGTACATTTGTGTCATTGGTTGAACATTTAGGTCATTTTCGTCCTCCCTAGGCTTATTCTCGTCCAATTAGGGTTTTTAACCAATCTTGTGCATCCAATAAGTGATTTGGTGTCATTGGTTGAGCATTTAGGTCATTTTTGTCCTCCCTAGGCTAATTCTCGTCCAATTTGGGTTTTTAACCAATCTTGTGCATCCAATAAGTGATTTTGTGTCATTGGTTGAACATTTAGGTCATTTTCGTCCTCCCAAGGCTTATTCTCGTCCAATTAGGGTTTTTAACCAATCTTGTGCATCCAATAAGTGATTTTGTGTCATTGGTTGAACATTTAGGTCATTTTCGTCCTCCTAAGGATTATTCTCGTCGAATTAGGGTTTCTAACCAATCTTGTGCATCCAATAAGTGATTTTGTGTCATTGGTTGAACATTTAGGTCATTTTCGTCCTCCCAAGGCTTATTCTCGTCCAATTAGGGTTTTTAACCAATCTTGTGCATCCAATAAGTGATTTTGTGTCATTGGTTGAATATTTAGGTCATTTTCGTCCTCCCTAGACTTATTCTCGTCCAATCAGGGTATTTAACCAATCTTGTGCTACCAATAAGTACATTTGTGTCATTGGTGAAACATTTAGGTCAGTTTCGTCCTCCCTAAGCTTATTCTCGTCCAATTAGGGTTTTTAACCAATCTTGTGCATCCAATAAGTACATTTGTGTCATTGGTTGAACATTTAGGTCATTTTCGTCCTCCCTAGGCTTATTCTCGTCCAATTAGGGTTTTTAACCAATCTTGTGCATCCAATAAGTGATTTTGTGTCATTGGTTGAACATTTAGGTCATTTTCGTCCTCCCAAGGCTTATTCTCGTCCAATTAAGGTTTTTAACAAATCTTGTGCATCCAATAAGTGATTTTGTGTCATTGGTTGAACATTTAGGTCATTTTCGTCCTCCCAAGGCTTATTCTCGTCCAATTAGGGTTTTTAACCAATCTTGTGCATCCAATAAGTGGTTTTGTGTCATTGGTTGAACATTTAGTTCATTTTCGTCCTCCCAAGGTTTATTCTCGTCCAATTAGGGTTTTTAACCAATCTTGTGAATCCAATAAGTGATTTTGTGTCATTGGTTGAACATTTAGGTCATTTTCGTCCTCCCAAGGCTTATTCTCGTCCAATTAGGGTTTTTAACCAATCTTGTGCATCCAATAAGTGATTTTGTGTCATTGGTTGAACATTTAGGTCATTTTCGTCCTCCCAAGGGTTATTCTCGTCCAATTAGGGTTTTTAACCAATCTTGTGCATCCAATAAGTACATTTGTGTCATTGGTTGAGCATTTAGGTCATTTTCGTCCTCCCAAGGCTTATTCTCGTCCAATTAGGGTTTTTAACCAATCTTGTGCATCCAATAAGTACATTTGTGTCATTGGTTGAACATTTAGGTCATTTTCGTCCTCCCAAGGCTTATTCTCGTCCAATTAGGGTTTTTAACCAATCTTGTGCATCCAATAAGTACAGCTGTGTCATTGGTTGAACATTTAGGTCATTTTCGTCCTCCCAAGGCTTATTCTCGTCCAATTAGGGTTTTTAACCAATCTTGTGCATCCAATAAGTACATTTGTGTCATTGGTTGAACATTTAGGTCATTTTTCGTCTTCCCAAGGCTTATTCTCGTCCAATTAGGGTTTTTAACCAATCTTGTGCATCCAATAAGTGATTTTATGCCATCGGTTGAACATTATGTCATTTTCGGACTCCCAAGGCTTATTCTCGTCCAATTAGGGTTTTTAACCAATCTTGTGCATCCAATAAGTACATTTGTGTCATTGGTTGAACATTTAGGTCATTTTCGTCCTCCCTAGGCTTATTCTCGTCCAATTAGGGTTTTTAACCAATCTTGTGCATCCAATAAGTGATTTTGTGTCATTGGTTGAACATTTAGGTCATTTTCGTCCTCCCTAGGCTTATTCTCGTCCAATTAGGGTTTTTAACCAATCTTGTGCATCCAATAGGTGATTTTGTGTCATTTGTTGAACATTTAGGTCATTTTCGTCCTCCCTTAGCTTATTCTCGTCCAATTAGGGTTTTTAACCAATCTTGTGCATCCAATAAGTACATTTGTGTCATTGGTTGAACATTTAGGTCATTTTCGTCCTCCCTAGGCTTATTCTCGTCCAATTAGGGTTTTTAACCAATCTTGTGCATCCAATAAGTGATTTTGTGCCATTTGTCGAACATTTAGGTCATTTTCGTCCTCCCAAGGCTTATTCTCGTCCAATTAGGGTTTTTAACCAATCTTGTGCATCCAATAAGTACATTTGTGTCATTGGTTGAACATTTAGGTCATTTTCGTCCTCCCTAGGCTTATTCTCGTCCAATTAGGGTTTTTAACCAATCTTGTGCATCCAATAAGTACATTTGTGTCATTGGTTGAACATTTAGGTCCTTTTCGTCCTCCGAAGGCTTATTCTCGTCCAATTAGCGTTTTTAACCAATCTTGTGCATCCAATAAGTACATTTGTGTCATTGGTTGAACATTTAGGTCATTTTCGTCCTCCCTAGGCTTATTCTCGTCCAATTAGGGTTTTTAACCAATCTTGTGCATCCAATAAGTACATTTGTGTCACTGGTTGAACATTTAGGTCATTTTCGTCCTCCCAAGGCTTATTCTCGTCCAATTAGGGTTTTTAACCAATCGTGTGCATCCAATAAGTGATTTTGTGTCATTGGTTGAACATTTAGGTCATTTTCGTCCTCCCAAGGCTTATTCTCGTCCAATTAGGGTTTTTAACCAATCTTGTGGATCCAATAAGTGATTTTGTGTCATTGGTTGAACATTTAGGTCATTTTCGTCCTCCCAAGGCTTATTCTCGTCCAATTAGGGTTTTTAACCAATCTTGTGCATCCAATAAGTGATTTTGTGTCATTGGTTGAACATTTAGGTCATTTTCGTCCTCCCTAGGCTTATTCTCGTCCAATTAGGGATTTTTAACAATCTTGTGCATCCAATAAGTGATTTTATGCCATTGGTTGAACATTTAGGTCATTTTCGTCCTCCCAAGGCATATTCTCGTCCAATTAGGGTTTTTTAACAATCTTGTGCATCCAATAAGTACATTTGTTTCATTGGTTGAACATTTAGGTCATTTATGTCCTCCAAAAGCTTATTCTCATCCAATTAGGGTTTTTAACCAATCTTGTGCATCCAATAAGTGATTTTGTGTCATTGGTTGAACATTTAGGTCATTTTCGTCCTCCCAAGGCTTATTCTCGTCCAATTAGGGTTTTTAACCAATCTTGTGCATCCAATAAGTGATTTTGTGTCATTGGTTGAACATTTAGGTCATTTTCGTCCTCCTAAGGATTATTCTCGTCGAATTAGGGTTTCTAACCAATCTTGTGCATCCAATAAGTGATTTTGTGTCATTGGTTGAACATTTAGGTCATTTTCGTCCTCCCAAGGCTTATTCTCGTCCAATTAGGGTTTTTAACCAATCTTGTGCATCCAATAAGTGATTTTGTGTCATTGGTTGAATATTTAGGTCATTTTCGTCCTCCCTAGACTTATTCTCGTCCAATCAGGGTATTTAACCAATCTTGTGCTACCAATAAGTACATTTGTGTCATTGGTGAAACATTTAGGTCAGTTTCGTCCTCCCTAAGCTTATTCTCGTCCAATTAGGGTTTTTAACCAATCTTGTGCATCCAATAAGTACATTTGTGTCATTGGTTGAACATTTAGGTCATTTTCGTCCTCCCTAGGCTTATTCTCGTCCAATTAGGGTTTTTAACCAATCTTGTGCATCCAATAAGTGATTTTGTGTCATTGGTTGAACATTTAGGTAATTTTCGTCCTCCCATGGCTTATTGTCGTCCAATTAGGGTTTTTAACCAATCTTGTGCATCCAATAAGTACATTTGTGTCATTGGTTGAACATTTAGGTCATTTTCGTCCTCCCTAGGCTTATTCTCGTTCAATTAGGGTTTTTAACCAATCTTGTGCATCCAATAAGTACCTTTGTGTCATTGGTTGAATATTTAGGTCATTTTCGTCCTCCCTAGGCTTATTCTCGTCCGATTAAGGTTTTTAACCAATCTTGTGCATCCAATAAGTACATTTGTGTCATTGGTTGAACATTTAGGTCATTTTCGTCCTCCCTAGGCTTATTCTCGTCCAATTAGGGTTTTTAACCAATCTTGTGCATCCAATAAGTGATTTTGTGTCATTGGTTGAATAATTAGGTCATTTTCGTCCTCCCTAGGCTTATTCTCGTCCAATTAGGGTTTTTAACCAATCTTGTGCATCCAATAAGTACATTTGTGTCATTGGTTGAACATTTAGGTCATTTTCGTCCTCCCTAGGCTTATTCTCGTCCAATTAGGGTTTTTAACCAATCTTGTGCATCCAATAAGTGATTTTGTGTCATTGGTTGAACATTTAGGTCATTTACGTCCTCCCAAGGCCTATTCTCGTCCAATTAGGGTTTTTAACCAATCTTGTGCATCCAATAAGTGATTTTGTATTATTGGTTGAACATTTAGGTCATTTTCGTCCTCCCTAGGCTTATTCTCGTCCAATTAGGGTTTTTAACCAATCTTGTGCATCCAATAAGTGATTTTGTGTCATTGGTTGAACATTTAGGTCATTTTCGTCCTCCCAAGGCTTATTCTCGTCCAATTAGGGTTTTTAACCAATCTTGTGCATCCAATAAGTGATTTTGTGTCATTGGTTGAGTATTTAGGTCATTTTCGTCCTCCCAAGGCTTATTCTCGTCCAATTAGGGTTTTTAACCAATCTTGTGCATCCAATAAGTGATTTTGTGTCATTGGTTGAACATTTTGGTCATTTTCGTCCTCCCTAGGCTTATTCTCGTCCAATTATGGTTTTTTAACAATCTTGTGCATCCAATAAGTGATTTTGTGCCATTGGTTGAACATTTAGGTCATTTTTGTCCTCCCTGTGCTTATTCTCGTCCAATTAGGGTTTTTAACCAATCTTGTGCATCCAATAAGTACATTTGTGTCATTGGTTGAACATTTAGGTCATTTTCGTCCTCCCTAGGCTTATTCTCGTCCAATTAGGGTTTTTAACCAATCTTGTGCATCCAATAAGTGATTTTGTGTCATTGGTTGAACATTTAGGTCATTTTCGTCCTTTCTAGGCTTATTCTCGTCCAATTAGGGTTTTTAAACAATCTTGTGCATCCAATAAGTGAATTTGTGCCGTTGGTTGAACATTTAGGTCATTTTCGTCCCCAAGGCTTATTCTCGTCCAATTAGGGTTTTTAACCAATCTTGTGCATCAAATAAGTGATTTTGTGTCATTGGTCAAACATTTAGGTCATTTTCGTCCTCCCTAGGCTTATTCTCGTCCAATTAGGGTTTTTAACCAATCTTGTGCATCCAATAAGTGATTTTGTGTCATTGGTTGAACATTTAGGTCATTTTCGTCCTCCCAAGGCTTATTCTCGTCCAATTAGGGTTTTTAACCAATCTTGTGCATCCAATAAGTACATTTGTGTCATTGGTTGAACATTTAGGTCATTTTCGTCCTCCCATTGCTTATTCTCGTCCAATTAGGGTTTTTAACCAATTTTGTGCATCCAATAAGTGATTTTGTGTCATTGGTTGAACATTTAGGTCTTTTTCGTCCTCCTAAGGCTTATTCTCATCCAATTAGGGGTTTTAACCAATCTTGTGCGTCCAATAAGTACATTTGTGTCATTGGTTGAACATATAGGTCATTTTTGTCCTCCCTAGGCTTATTCTCGTCCAATTAGGGTTTTTAACCAATCTTGTGCATCCAATAAGTGATTTTGTGTCATTGGTTGAACATTTAGGTCATTTTCGTCCTCCCAAGGCTTATTCTCGTCCAATTAGGGTTTTTAACCAATCTTGTGCATCCAATAAGTACATTTGTGTCATTGGTTGAACATTTAGGTCATTTTCGTCCTCACAAGGCTTATTCGCGTCCAATTAGGGTTTTTACCAATCTTGTGCATCCAATATGTGATTTTGTGTCATTGGTTGAACATTTAGGTCATTTTCGTCCTCCCAAGGCTTATTCTCGTCCAATTAGGGTTTTTAACCAATCTTTTGCATCCAATAAGTGATTTTGTGTCATTGGTTGAACATTTAGGTCATTTTTGTCCTCCCAAGGCTTATTCTTGTCCAATTAGGGTTTTTAACCAATCTTGTGTATCCAATAAGTACATTTGTGTCATTGGTTGAACATATAGGTCATTTTCGTCCTCCCTAGGCTTATTCTCGTCCAATTAGGGTTGTTAACCAATCTTGTGCATCCAATAAGTGATTTTGTGCCATTGGTTGAACATTTAGGTCATTTTCGTCCTCCCAAGTCTTATTCTCTTCCAATTAGGGTTTTTAACCAATCTTAGGCAACCAATAAGTGATTTTGTGTCATTGGTTGAACATTTAGGTCATTTTCGTCCTCCCAAGACTTATTCTCGTCCAATTTGGGTTTTTAACCAATCTTGTGCATCCATTAAATGATTTTGTGTCATTGGTTGAACACTTATGTCATTTTCGTCCTCCCAAGGCTTATTCTAGTCCAATTAGGATTTTTAACCAATCTTGTGCATCCAATAAGTGATTTTTTGCCATTGGTTGAACATGTAGGTCATTTTCGTCCTCTCAAGGCTTATTCTCGTCCAATTAGGGTTTTTAACCAATCTTGTGCATCCAATAAGTGATTTTGTGTCATTGGTTGAACATTTAGGTCATTTTCGTCCTCCCAAGTCTTATTCTCTTCCAATTAGGGTTTTTAACCAATCTTAGGCATCCAATAAGTGATTTTGTGTCATTGGTTGAACATTTAGGTCATTTTCGTCCTCCCAAGGCTTATTCTCGTCCAATTAGGGTTTTTAACCAATCTTGTGCATCCAATAAGTGATTTTGTGTCATTGGTTGAACATTTAGGTCATTTTCGTCCTCCCAAGGCTTATTCTCGTCCAATTAGGGTTTTTAACCAATCTTGTGCATCCAATAAGTGATTTTGTGTCATTGGTTGAACATTTAGATCATTTTCGTCCTCCCAAGGCTTATTCTCGTCCAATTAGGGTTTTTAACCAATCTTCTGCATCCAATAAGTGATTTTGTGTCATTGGTTGAACATTTAGGTCATTTTCATCCTCCCAAGGCTTATTCTCGTCCAATTAGGGTTTTTAACCAATCTTGTGCATCCAATAAGTGATTTTGTGTCATTGGTTGAACATTTAGGTCATTTTCGTCCTCCCAAGGCTTATTCTCGTCCAATTAGGGTTTTTAACCAATCTTGTGCATCCAATAAGTTATTTTGTGTCATTGGTTGAACATTTAGGTGATTTTCGTCCTCCTAAGGCTTCTTCTCGTCAAATTAGGGTTTTTAACCAATCTTGTGCATTCAATAAGTGATTTTGTGTCATTGGTTGAACATTTAGGTCATTTTCGTCCTCCCTAGGCTTATTCTCGTCCAATTAGGGTTTTTAACCAATCTTGTGCATCCAATAAGTGATTTTGTGCCATTGGTTGAACATTTAAGTCATTTTCGTCCTCCCAAGGCTTATTCTCGTCCAATTAGGGTTTTTAACCAATCTTGTGCATCCAATAAGTACATTTGTGTCATTGGTTGAACATTTAGGTCATTTATGTCGTCCAAAAGCTTATTCTCGTCCAATTAGGGTTTTTAACCAATCTTGTGCATCCAATAAGTACATTTGTGTCATTGGTTGAACATTTAGGTCATTTATGTCCTCCAAAAGCTTATTCTCGTCCAATTAGGGTTTTTAACCAATCTTGTGCATCCAATAAGTGATTTTGTGTCATTGGTTGAGCATTTAGGTCATTTTTGTCCTCCCTAGGCTTATTCTCGTCCAATTAGGGTTTTTAACCAATCTTGTGCATCCAATAAGTGATTTTGTGTCATTGGTTGAACATTTAGGTCATTTTCGTCCTCCCAAGGCTTATTCTCGTCCAATTAGGGTTTTTAACCAATCTTCTACATCCAATAAGTGATTTTGTGTCATTGGTTGAACATTTAGGTCATTTTCGTCCTCCCTAGGCTTATTCTCGTCCAATTAGGGTTTTTAACCAATCTTGTGCATCCAATAAGTGATTTTGTGCCATTGGTTGAGCATTTAGGTCATTTTCGTCCTCCCAAGGCTTATTCTCGTCCAATTAGGGTTTTTAACCAATCTTGTCCATCCAATAAGTATATTTGTGTCATTGGTTGAACATTTAGGTCATTTTCGTCCTCCCAAGGCTTATTCTCGTCCAATTAGGGTTTTTAACCAATCTTGTGCATCCAATAAGTACATTTGTGTCATTGGTTGAACATTTAGGTCATTTGCGTCCTCCCTAGGCTTATTCTCGTCCAATTAGGGTTTTTAACCAATCTTGTGCATCCAATAAGTGATTTTGTGTCATTGGTTGAACATTTAGGTCATTTTCGTCCTCCCAAGGCTTATTCTCGTCCAATTAGGGTTTTTAACCAATCTTGTGCATCCAATAAGTGATTTTGTGTCATTGGTTGAACATTTAGGTCATTTTCGTCCTCCCAAGGCTTATTCTCGTCCAATTACAGTTTTTAACCAATCTTGTGCATCCATTAAGTACATTTGTGTCATTGGTTGAACATTTAGGTCATTTTCGTCCTCCCAAGGCTTATTCTCGTCCAATTCGGGTTTTTAACCAATCTTGTGCATCCAATAAGTACATTTGTGTCATTGGTTGAACATTTACGTCATTTTCGTCCTCCCAAGGCTTATTCTCGTCCAGTTACGGTTTTTATCCAATCTTGTGCATCCAATAAGTGATTTTGTGTCATTGGTTGAACATTTAGGTCATTTTCGTCCTCCCAAGGCTTATTCTCGTCCAATTAGGGTTTTTAACCAATCTTGTGCATCCAATAAGTGATTTTGTGTCATTGGTTGAACATTTAGGTCATTTTCGTCCTCCCAAGGCTTATTCTCGTCCAATTAGGGTTTTTAAACAATCTTGTGCAAATCAATAAGTGATTTTGTGTCATTGGATGAACATTTAGGTCATTTTCGTCCTCCCTAGGCTTATTCTCATCCAATTAGGGTTTTTAACCAATCTTGTGCATCCAATAAGTACATTTGTGTCATTGGTTGAACATTTAGGTCATTTTCGTCCTCCCTAGGCTTATTATCGTCCAATTAGGGTTTTTAACCAATCTTGTGCATCCAATAAGTACATTTGTGTCACAGGTTGAACATTTAGGACATTTTCTTCGTCCCAAGGCTTATTCTCGTCCAATTAGGGTTTTTAACCAATCTTGTGCATCCAATAAGTGATTTTGTGTCATTGGTTGAACATTTAGGTCATTTTTGTCCTCCTTAGGCTTATTTCGTCCAATTAGGGTTTTTAACCAATCTTGTGCATCCAATAAGTAATTTTGTGTCATTGGTTGAACATTTAGGTCATTTTCGTCCTCCCTAGGCATATTCTCGTCAAATTAGGGTTTTTAACCAATCTTGCGCATCCATTAAATGATTTTGTGTCATTGGTTGAACATTTGGGTCATTTTCGTCCTCCCAAGGCTTATTCTAGTCCAATTAGGATTTTTAACCTATCTTGTGCGTCCAATAAGTGATTTATTGCCATTGGTTGAACATGTAGGTCATTTTCGTCCTCTCAAGGCTTATTCTCGTCCAATTAGGGTTTTTAACCAATCTTGGGCATCCAATAAGTGATTTTGTATCATTGGTTGAACATTTAGGTCATTTTCGTCCTCCCAACGCTTATTCTCGTCCAATTAGGGTTCTTAACCAATCTTGTGCATCCAATAAGTACATTTGTGTCATTGGTTGAACATTTAGGTCATTTTCGTCCTCCCTAGGCTTATTCTCGTCCAATTAGGGTTTTTAACCAATCTTGCGCTTCCATTAAATGATTTTGTGTCATTGGTTAAACATTTGGGTCATTTTCGTCCTCCCAAGGCTTATTCTAGTCCAATTAGGATTTTTAACAAATCTTGTGCATCCAATAAGTGATTTATTGCCATTGGTTGAACATGTAGGTCATTTTCGTCCTCTCAAGGCTTATTCTCGTCCAATTAGGGTTTTTAACCAATCTTGTGCATCCAATAAGTGATTTTGTATCATTGGTTGAACATTTAGGTCATTTTCGTCCTCCCAACGCTTATTCTCGTCCAATTAGGGTTCTTAACCAATCTTGTGCATCCAATAACTGATTTTGTGTCATTGGTTGAACATTTAGGTCATTTTCGTCCTCCCTAGACTTATTCTCGTCCAATTAGGGTTTTTAACCAATCTTGTGCATCCAATAAGTACATTTGTGTCATTGGTTGAACATTTATGTCATTTTCGTCCTCCCTAGGCTTATTCTCGTCCAATTAGGGTTTTTAACCAATCTTGTGCATCCAATAAGTACATTTGTGTCACAGGTTGAACATTTAGGACATTTTCTTCCTCCCAAGGCTTATTCTCGTCCAATTAGGGTTTTTAACCAATCTTGTGCATCCAATAAGTGATTTTGTGTCATTGGTTGAACATTTAGGTCATTTTTGTCCTCCTTAGGCTTATTTCGTCCAATTAGGGTTTTTAACCAATCTTGTGCATCCAATAAGTAATTTTGTGTCATTGGTTGAACATTTAGGTCATTTTCGTCCTCCCTAGGCATATTCTCGTCCAATTAGGGTTTTTAACCAATCTTGCGCATCCATTAAATGATTTTGTGTCATTGGTTGAACATTTGGGTCATTTTCGTCCTCCCAAGGCTTATTCTAGTCCAATTAGGATTTTTAACCTATCTTGTGCGTCCAATAAGTGATTTATTGCCATTGGTTGAACATGTAGGTCATTTTCGTCCTCTCAAGGCTTATTCTCGTCCAATTAGGGTTTTTAACCAATCTTGGGCATCCAATAAGTGATTTTGTATCATTGGTTGAACATTTAGGTCATTTTCGTCCTCCCAACGCTTATTCTCGTCCAATTAGGGTTCTTAACCAATCTTGTGCATCCAATAACTGATTTTGTGTCATTGGTTGAACATTTAGGTCATTTTCGTCCTCCCTAGGCTTATTCTCGTCCAATTAGGGTTTTTAACCAATCTTGTGCATCCAATAAGTACATTTGTGTCATTGGTTGAACATTTATGTCATTTTCGTCCTCCCTAGGCTTATTCTCATCCAATTAGGGTTTTTAACCAATCTTGTGCATCCAATAAGTACATTTGTGTCATTGGTTGAACATTTAGGTCATTTTCGTCCTCCCTATGCTTATTCTCGTCCAATTAGGGTTTTTAACCAATCTTGTGCATCCAATAAGTGATTTTGTGTCATTGGTTGAACATTTAGGTCATTTTCGTCCTCCCAAGGCTTATTCTTGTCCAATTAGGGTTTTAACCAATCTTGTGCATCCAATAAGTACATTTGTGTCATTGGTTGAACATATAGGTCATTTTCGTCCTCCCTAGGCTTATTCTCGTCTATTTAGGGTTTTTAACCAATCTTGTGCATCCAATAAGTGATTTTGTGTCATTGGTTGAACATTTAGGTCATTTTTGTCCTCCCTAGGCTTATTTCGTCCAATTAGGATTTTTAACCAATCTTGTGCATCCAATAAGTAATTTTGTGTCATTGGTTGAACATTTAGGTCATTTTCGTCCTCCCTAGGCTTATTCTCGTCCAATTAGGGTTTTGAACCAATCGTGCGCATCCATTAAATGATTTTATGTCATTGGTTGAACATTTGGGTCATTTTTGTCCTCCCAAGGCTTATTCTAGTCCAATTAGGATTTTTAACCAATCTTGTGCATCCAATAAGTGATTTATTGCCATTGGTTGAACATGTAGGTCATTTTCGTCCTCTGAAGGCTTATTCTCGTCCAATTAGGGTTTTTAACCAAACTTGTGCATCCAATAAGTGATTTTGTGTCATTGGTTGAACATTTAGGTCATTTTCGTCCTCCCAAGGCTTATTCTTGTCCAATTAGGGTTTTTAACCAATCTTGTGCATCCAATAAGTGATTTTGTGTCATTGGTTGAACATTTAGGTCATTTTTGTCCTCCCTAGACTTATTCTCGTCCAATTAGGGTTTTTAACCAATCTTGTGCATCCAATAAGTACATTTGTGTCATTGGTTGAACATTTATGTCATTTTCGTCCTCCCTAGGCTTATTCTCGTCCAATTAGGGTTTTTAACCAATCTTGTGCATCCAATAAGTACATTTGTGTTATTGGTTGAACATTTAGGTCATTTTCGTCCTCCCTAGGCTTATTCTCGTCCAATTAGGGTTTTTAACCAATCTTGTGCATCCAATAAGTAAATTTGTGTCATTGGTTGAACATTTAGGTCATTTTCGTCCTCCCTAGGCTTATTCTCGGCCAATTAGGGTTTTTAACCAATCTTGTGCATCCAATAAGTACATTTGTGTCATTGGTTGAACATTTAGGTCATTTTCGTCCTCCCAAGGCTTATTCTCGTCCAATTAGCGTTTTTAACCAATCTTGTGCATCCAATAAGTAAATTTGTATCACTGGTTGAACATTTAGGTAATTTTCGTCCTCCCTAGGCTTATTCTCGTCTAATTAGGGTTTTTAACAAATCTTGTGCATCCAATAAGTACATTTGTGTCATTGGTTGAACATTTAGGTCATTTTCGTCCTCCCTAGGCTTATTCTCGTCCAATTAGGGTTTTTAACCAATCTTGTGCATCCAATAAGTGATTTTGTGTCATTGGTTGAACATTTAGGTCATTTTCGTCCTCCCTAGGCTTATTCTCGTCCCATTAGGGTTTTTAAACCAATCTTGTGCATCCAATAAGTGATTTTGTGTCATTGGTTGAACATTTAGGTCATTTTCGTCCTCCCTAGGCTTATTCTCGTCCAATTAGGGTTTTTAACCAATCTTGTGCATCCAATAAGTGATTTTGTGCCATTGGTTGAACATTTAGGTCATTTTCGTCCTCCCTAGGCTTATTCTCGTCCAATTAGGGTTTTTAAACCAATCTTGTGTATCCAATAAGTGATTTTGTGTCATTGGTTGAACATTTAGGTCATTTTCGTCCTCCCTAGGCTTATTCTCGTCCAATTAGGGTTTTTAAACCAATCTTGTCCATCCAATAAGTGATTTTGTGTCATTGGTTGAACATTTAGGTCATTTTCGTCCTCCCAAGGCTTATTCTCGTCCAATTAGGGTTTTTAACCAATCTTGTGCATCCAATAAGTGATTTTGTGTCATTGGTTGAACATTTAGGTCATTTTCGTCCTCCCTAGGCTTATTCTCGTCCAATTAGGGTTTTTAACCAATCTCGTGCATCCAATAAGTACATTTGTGTCTTTGGTTGAACATTTAGGTCATTTTCGTCCTCCCAATGCTTATTCTCGTCCAATTAGGGTTTTTAACCAATCTTGTGCATCCAATAAGTGATTTTGTGTCATTGGTTGAACATTTAGATCATTTTCGTCCTCCCTATGCTTATTCTCGTCCAATTAGGGTTTTTAACCAATCTTGTGCATCCAATAAGTACATTTGTGTCATTGGTTGAACATTTAGGTCATTTTCGTCCTCCCTAGGCTTATTCTCGTCCAATTAGGGTTTTTAACCAATCTTGTGCATCCAATAAGTGATTTTGTGTCATTGGTTGAACATTTAGGTCATTTTCGTCCTCCCTAGGCTTATTCTCGTCCAATTAGGGTTTTTAACCAATCTTGTGCATCCAATAAGTGATTTTGTTCTATTGGTTGAACATTTAGGTCATTTTCGTCCTCCCTAGGCTTATTCTCGTCCAATTAGGGTTTTTAACCAATCTTGTGCATCTAATAAGTGATTTTGTTCCATTGGTTGAACATTTAGGTCATTTTCGTCCTCCCTAGGCTTATTCTCGTCCAATTAGGGTTTTTAACCAATCTTGTGCATCCAATAAGTGATTTTGTGTCATTGGTTGAACATTTAGGTCATTTTCGTCCTCCCAAGGCTTATTCTCGTCCAATTAGGGTTTTTAACCAATCTTGTGCATCCAATAAGTGATTTTGTGTCATTGGTTGAACATTTAGGTCATTTTCGTCCTCCCAAGGCTTATTCTCGTTCAATTAGGGTTTTTAACCAATCTTGTTCATCCAATAATTGATTTTGTGTCATTGGTTGAACATTTAGGTCATTTTCGTCGTCCCTAGGCTTATTCTGGTCCAATTAGGGTTTTTAACCAATCTTGTGCATCCAATAAGTGATTTTGGGTCATTGGTTGAACATTTAGGTCAATTTCGTCCTCCCTAGGCTTATTCTCGTCCAATTAGGGTTTTTAACCAATCTTGTGCATCCAATAAGTGATTTTGTGTCATTGGTTGAACATTTAGGTCATTTTCGTCCTCCCAAGGCTTATTCTCGTCCAATTAGGGTTTTTAACCAATCTTGTGCATCCAATAAGTGATTTTGTGTCATTGGTTGAACATTTAGGTCATTTTCTTCCTCCCAAGGCTTATTCTCGTCCAATTAGGGTTTTTAACCAATCTTGTGCATCCATTAAGTACATTTGTGTCATTGGTTGAACATTTAGTTCATTTCGTCCTCCCAAGGCTTATTCTCGTCCAATTAGGGTTTTTAACCAATCTTGTGCATCCAATAAGTACATTTGTGTCATTGGTTGAACATTTAGGTCATTTTCGTCCTCCCAAGGCTTATTCTCGTCCAATTAGGGTTTTTAACCAATCTTGTGCATCCAATAAGTGATTTTGTGTAATTGGTTGAACATTTAGGTCATTTTCATCCTCCCAAGGCTTGTTCTCGTCCAATTAGGGTTTTTAACCAATCTTGTGCATCCAATAAGTGATTTTGTGTCATTGGTTGAACATTTAGGTCATTTTCGTCCTCCTAAGGCTTATTCTCGTCCAATTAGGGTTTTTAACCAATCTTGTGCATCCAATAAGTACATTTGTGTCATTGGTTGAACATTTATGTCATTTTCGTCCTCCCTAGGCTTATTCTCGTCCAATTAGGGTTTTTAACCAATCTTGTGCATCCAATAAGTACATTTGTGTCATTGGTTGAACATTTAGGTCATTTTCGTCCTCCCTATGCTTATTCTCGTCCAATTAGGGTTTTTAACCAATCTTGTGCATCCAATAAGTGATTTTGTGTCATTGCTTGAACATTTAGGTCATTTTCGTCCTCCCAAGGCTTATTCTTGTCCAATTAGGGTTTTCAACCAATCTTGTGCATCCAATAAGTACATTTGTGTCATTGGTTGAACATATAGGTCATTTTCGTCCTCCCAAGGCTTATTCTCGTCTATTTAGGGTTTTTAACCAATCTTGTGCATCCAATAAGTACATTTGTGTCATTGG
Organism: Cicer chorassanicum; assembly: GCA_037974735.1. Classification (NCBI taxonomy): domain Eukaryota; kingdom Viridiplantae; phylum Streptophyta; class Magnoliopsida; order Fabales; family Fabaceae; genus Cicer; species Cicer chorassanicum. The sequence continues at coordinate 31,684 of JBBPBP010000298.1, forward strand.
TTGAACATTTAGGTCATTTTCGTCCTCCCTATGCTTATTCTCGTCCAATTAGGGTTTTTAACCAATCTTGTGCATCCAATAAGTACATTTGTGTCATTGGTCTAACATATAGGTCATTTTCGTCCTCCCTAGGCTTATTCTCGTCTATTTAGGGTTTTTAACCAATCTTGTGCATCCAATAAGTGATTTTGTGTCATCGGTTTAACATTTAGGTCATTTTCATCCTCCCAAGGCTTATTCTCGTCCAATTAGGGTTTTTAACCAATCTTTTGCATCCAATAAGTACATTTGTGTCATTGAATGAACATTTAGGTCATTTTTGACCTCCCAACGCTTATTCTCGTCCAATTAGGGTTTTTAACCAATCTTGTGCTTCCAATAAGTGATTTTCTGTCATTGGTTGAACATTTAGGTCATTTTCTTCCTCCCAAGGCTTATTCTCGTCCAATTAGGGTTTTTAACCAATCTTTTGCATCCAATAAGTGATTTTGTGTCATTGGTTGAACATTTAGGTCATTTTCGTCCTCCCAAGGCTTATTCTTGTCCAATTAGGGTTTTTAACCAATCTTGTGCATCCAATAAGTACATTTGTGTCATTGGTTGAACATTTATGTCATTTTCGTCCTCCCTAGGCTTATTCTCGTCCAATTAGGGTTTTTAACCAATCTTGTGCATCCAATAAGTACATTTGTGTCACAGGTTGAACATTTAGGACATTTTCTTCCTCCCAAGGCTTATTCTCGTCCAATTAGGGTTTTTAACCAATCTTGTGCATCCAATAAGTGATTTTGTGTCATTGGTTGAACATTTAGGTCATTTTTGTCCTCCTTAGGCTTATTTCGTCCAATTAGGGTTTTTATCCAATCTTGTGCATCCAATAAGTAATTTTGTGTCATTGGTTGAACATTTAGGTCATTTTCGTCCTCCCTAGGCATATTCTCGTCCAATTAGGGTTTTTAACCAATCTTGCGCATCCATTAAATGATTTTGTGTCATTGGTTGAACATTTGGGTCATTTTCGTCCTCCCAAGGCTTATTCTAGTCCAATTAGGATTTTTAACCTATCTTGTGCATCCAATAAGTGATTTATTGCCATTGGTTGAACATGTAGGTCATTTTCGTCCTCTCAAGGCTTATTCTCGTCCAATTAGGGTTTTTAACCAATCTTGTGCATCCAATAAGTGATTTTGTGTCATTGGTTGAACATTTAGGTCATTTTCGTCCTCCCAAGGCTTATTCTCGTCCAATTAGGGTTTTTAACCAATCTTGTGCATCCAATAAGTGATTTTGTGTCATTGGTTGAACATTTAGGTCATTTTTGTCCTCCTAAGGCTTATTCTCATCCAATTAGGGTTTTTAACCAATCTTGTGCATCCAATAAGTGATTTTGTGTCATTGGTTGAACATTTAGGTCATTTTCGTCCTCCCAAGGCTTATTCTCGTCCAATTAGGGTTTTTAACCAATCTTGTGCATCCAATAAGTGATTTTGTGTCATTGGTTGAACATTTAGGTAATTTTCGTCCTCCCTAGGCTTATTCTGGTCCAATTAGGGTTTTTAACCAATCTTGTGCATCCAATAAGTGATTTTGTGTCATTGGTTGAACATTTAGGTCATTTTCGTCCTCCCAAGGCTTATTCTCGTCCAATTAGGGTTTTTAACCAATCTTGTGCATCCAATAAGTGATTTTGTGTGATTGGTTGAACATTTAGGTCATTTTCATCCTCCCTAGGCTTATTCTCGTCCAATTAGGGTTTTTAACCAATCTTGTGCATCCAATAAGTGATTTTGTGTCATTGGTTGAACATTTAGGTCATTTTCGTCCTCCCAAGGCTTATTCTCGTTCGATTAGGGTTTTTAACCAATCTTGTGCATCCAATAAGTGATTTTGTGTCATTGGTTGAACATTTAGGTCACTTTCGTCCTCCCAAAAATTATTCTCGTCCAATTAGGGTTTTTAACCAATCTAGTGCATCCAATAAGTGATTTTGTGTCATTGGTTGAACATTTAGGTCATTTTCGTCCTCCCAAGGCTTATTCTCGTCCAATTAGGGTTTTTAACCAATCTTGTGCATCCAATAAGTGATTTTGTGTCATTGGTTGAACATTTAGGTTATTTTCTTCCTCCAAAGGCTTATTCTCGTCCAATTAGGGTTTTTAACCAATCTTGTGCATCCAATAAGTACATTTGTGTCATTGGTTGAACATTTAGGTCATTTTGTCCTCCCAAGGCTTATTCTCGTCCAATTAGGGTTTTTAACCAATCTTGTGCATCCAATAAGTACATTTGTGTCATTGGTTTAACATTTAGGTCATTTTCGTCCTCCCAAGGCTTATTCTCGTCCAATTAGGGTTTTTCACCAATCTTTTGCATCCAATAAGTACATTTGTGTCATTGTTTGAACATTTAGATCATTTTCGTCCTCCCAAGGCTTATTCTCGTCCAATTAGGGTTTTTAACCAATCTTGTGCATCCAATAAGTGATTTTGTGTCATTGGTTGAACATTTAGGTCATTTTCGTCCTCCCAAGGCTTATTCTCGTCCAATTAGGGTTTTTAACCAATCTTGTGCATCCAATAAGTGATTTTGTGTCATTGGTTGAACATTTAGGTCATTATCGTCCTCCCAAGGCTTATTCTCGTCCAATTAGCGTTTTTAACTAATCTTGTGCATCCAATAAGTGATTTTGTGTCATTGGTTGAACATTAGGTCATTTTCGTCCTCCCAAGGCTTATTCTCGTCCAATTAGGGTTTTTAACCAATCTTGTGCATCCAATAAGTACATTTGTGTCATTGGTTGAACATTTAGGTCATTTTCGTCTTCCCAAGGATTATTCTCGTCCAATTAGGGTTTTTAACCAATCTTGAGCCTCCAATAAGATAATTTGTGTCATTGGTTGAACATTTAGGCCATTTTCATCCTCCCAAGGCTTATTCTCGTCCAATTAGGGTTTTTAACCAATCTTTTGCATCAAATAAGTGATTTTGTGTAATTGTTTGAACATTTAGGTCATTTTCGTCCTCTCAAGCCTTATTCTCGTCCAATTAGGGTTTTTAATCAATCTTGTGCATCCAATAAGTACATTTGGGTCATTGGTTGAACATTTAGGTCACTTTCGTCCTCCAAAGGCCAATTCTCCTCCAATTAGGGTTTTAAACCAATCTTGTGCATCCAATAAGTGATTTCGTGTCATTGGTTGAACATTTAGGTCATTTTCGTCCTCCCAAGGCTTATTCTCGTCCAATTAGGGTTTTAAACCAATCTTGTGGATCCAATAAGTGATTTTGTCTCATTGGTTGAACATTTAGGTCATTTTCGTCCACCAGGGACTTATTCTCGTCCAATTAGGGTTTTTAACCAATCTTGTGCATCCAATAAGTGATTTTGTGTCATTGGTTGAACATTTAGGTCATTTTCGTCCTCCCAAGGCTTATTCTCGTCCAATTAGGGTTTTTAACCAATCTTGTGCATCCAATAAGTACATTTGTGCCATTGGTTTAACATTTAGGTCATTTTCGTTCTCCCTAGGCTTATTCTCGTCCAATTAGGGTTTTTAACCAATCTTTGGCATCCAATAAGTACATTTGTGTCATTGGTTTAACATTTAGGTCATTTTCGTCCTCCAAAGGCTTATTCTCGTCCAATTAGGGTTATTAACCAATCTTGTGCATCCAATAAGTGATTTTGTGTCATTGGTTGAACATTTAGGTCATTTTCGTCCTCCCAAGGCTTATTCTCGTCCAATT
>JBBPBP010000298.1:36349-81342 GCA_037974735.1 Cicer chorassanicum
GTCCAATTTGGGTTTTTAACCAATCTTGTGCATCCAATAAGTGCTTTGTGTCATTGGTTGAACATTTAGGTCATTTTCGTCCTCCCAAGGCTTATTCTCGTCCAATTAGGGTTTTTAACCAATCTTGAGCATCCAATAAGTAATTTTGTGTCGTTGGTTGAACATTTAGGTCATTTTCGTCCTCCCAAGGCTTATTCTCGTCCAATTAGGGTTTTTAACCAATCTTGAGCATCCAATAAGATAATTTGTGTCATTGGTTGAACATTTAGGCCATTTTCATCCTCCCAAGGCTTATTCTCGTCCAATTAGGGTTTTTAACCAATCTTTTGCATCAAATAAGTGATTTTGTGTAATTGTTTGAACATTTAGGTCATTTTCGTCCTCCCAAGCCTTATTCTCGTCCAATTAGGGTTTTTAATCAATCTTGTGCATCCAATAAGTACATTTGGGTCATTGGTTGAACATTTAGGTCACTTTCGTCCTCCAAAGGCCAATTCTCCTCCAATTAGGGTTTTAAACCAATCTTGTGCATCCAATAAGTGATTTCGTGTCATTGGTTGAACATTTAGGTCATTTTCGTCATCCCAAGGCTTATTCTCGTCCAATTAGGGTTTTAAACCAATCTTGTGGATCCAATAAGTGATTTTGTCTCATTGGTTGAACATTTAGGTCATTTTCGTCCACCAGGGACTTATTCTCGTCCAATTAGGGTTTTTAACCAATCTTGTGCATCCAATAAGTGATTTTGTGTCATTGGTTGAACATTTAGGTCATTTTCGTCCTCCCAAGGCTTATTCTCGTCCAATTAGGGTTTTTAACCAATCTTGTGCATCCAATAAGAACATTTGTGTCATTGGTTGAACATTTAGGTCATTTATGTCCTCCAAAGGCATATTCTCGTCCAATTAGGGTTTTTAACCAATCTTGTGCATCCAATAAGTGATTTTGTGTCATTGGTTGAACATTTAGGTCATTTTCGTCCTCCCAAGGCTTATTCTCGTCCAATTAGGGTTTTTAACCAATCTTGTGCATCCAATAAGTGATTTTGTGTCATTGGTTGAACATTTAGGTCATTTTCGTCCTCCCAAGGCTTATTCTCGTCCAATTAGGGTTTTTAACCAATCTTGTGCATCCAATAAGTACATTTGTGTCATTGGTTGAACATTTAGGTAATTTATGTCCTCAAAAGGCATATTCTCCAATTTGGGTCATTTTCCAATCTTGTCCAATTTGGGTTTTTAACCAATCTTGTGCATCCAATAAATGATTTTGTGTCATTGGTTGAACATTTAGGTCATTTTCGTCCTCCCTAGGCTTATTCTAGTCCAATTAGGGTTTTTAACCAATCTTGTGCATCCAATAAGTGATTTTGTGTCATTGGTTGAACATTTAGGTCATTTTCGTCCTCCCAAGGCTTATTCTCGTCCAATTAGGGGTTTTAACCAATCTTGTGCATCCAATAAGTGGTTTTGTGTCATTGGTTGAACATTTTGGTCATTTTCGTCATCCCAAGGCTTATTCTCGTTCAATTAGGGGTTTTAACCAATCTTGTGCATCCAATAAGTGATTTTGAGTCATTGGTTGAACATTTAGGTCATTTTCGTCCTCCCAAGGCTTATTCTCGTCCAATTAGGGTTTTTAACCAATCTTGTGCATCCAATAAGTACATTTGTGTCATTGGTTGAACATTTAGGTCATTTTCGTCCTCCCTATGCTTATTCTCGTCCAATTAGGGTTTTTAACCAATCTTGTGCATCCAATAAGTGATTTTGTGTCAATGGTTGAACATTTAGGTCATTTTCGTCCTCCCAAGGCTTATTCTCGTCCAATTAGGGTTTTTAACCAATCTTGTGCATCCAATAAGTGATTTTGTGTCATTGGTTGAACATTTAGGTCATTTTCGTCCTTCCAAGGCTTATTCTCGTCTAATTAGGGTTTTTAACCAATCTTGTGCATCCAATAAGTGATTTTGTGTCATTGGTTGAACATTTAGGTCATTTTCGTCCTCCCAAGGCTTATTCTCGTCCAATTAGGGTTTTTAACCAATCTTGTGCATCCAATAAGTACATTTGTGTCATTGGTTGAACATTTAGGTCATTTTCATCCTCTCAAGGCTTATTCTCGCCCAATTAGGGTTTTTAACCAATCTTGTGCATCCAATAAGTGATTTTGTGTCATTGGTTGAACATTTAGGTCATTTTCGTCCTCCCAAGGCTTATTCTCGTCCAATTAGGGTTTTTAACCAATCTTGTGCATCCAATAAGTACATTTGTGTCATTGGTTGAACATTTAGGTCATTTTCGTCCTCCCACGGATTATTCTCGTCCAATTAGAGTTTTTAACCAATCTTGTGCATCCAATAAGTGATTTTGTGTCGTTGGTTGAACATTTAGGTCATTTTCGTCCTCCCAAGGCTTATTCTCTTCCAATTAGGGTTTTTAACCAATCTTGTGCATCCAATAAGTACATTTGTGTCATTGGTTGAACATTTAGGTCATTTTCGTCCTCCCAAGCCTTATTCTCGTCCAATTAGGGTTTTTAACCAATCTTGTGCATCCAATAAGTGATTTTGTGTCATTGGTTGAACATTTAGGTCATTTTCGTCCTCCCTAGGCTTATTCTCGTCCAATTAGGGGTTTTAACCAATCTTGTGCATCCAATAAGTACATTTGTGTCATTGGTTGAACAGTTAGGTCATTTTCGTCCTCCCAATGCTTATTCTCGTCCAATTAGGGATTTTAACCAATCTTGTGCTTCCAATAAGTACATTTGTGTAATTGGTTGAACATTTAGGTCATTTTCGTCCTCCAAAGGCTTATTCTCGTCCAATCAGGGTTTTTAACCAATCTTGTGCATCCAATAAGTGATTTTGTGTCATTGGTTGAACATTTAGGTCATTTTCGTCCTCCCAATGCTTATTCTCGTCAAATTAGGGTTTTTAACCAATCTTGTGCATCCAATAAGTGATTTTGTGTCATTGGTTGAACATTTAGGTCATTTTCGTCCTCCCTAGGCTTATTCTCGTCCAATTAGGGGTTTTAACCAATCTTGTGCATCCAATAAGAGATTTTGTGTCATTGGTTGAACATTTAGGTCATTTTCGTCCTCCCAAGGCTTATTCTCGTCCAATTAGGGTTTTTAACCAATCTTTTGCATCCAATAAGCGATTTTGTGTCATTGGTTGAACATTTAGGTCATTTTCGTCCTCCCAAGGCTTATTCTCGTCAAATTAGGATTTTTAACCAATCTTGTGCATCCAATAAGTGATTTTGTGTCATTGGTTGAACATTTAGGTCATTTTCATCCTCCCTAGACTTATTCTCGTCCAATTAGGGTTTTTAACCAATCTTGTGCATCCAATAAGTACATTTGTGTCATTGGTTGAACATTTATGTCATTTTCGTCCTCCCTAGGCTTATTCTCGTCCAATTAGGGTTTTTAACCAATCTTGTGCATCCAATAAGTACATTTGTGTCATTGGTTGAACATTTAGGTCATTTTCGTCCTCCCAAGTCTTATTCTCATCCAATTAGGGTTTTTAACCAATCTTGTGCATCCAATAAGTGATTTTGTGTCATTGATTGAACATTTAGGTCATTTTCCTCCTCCCAAGGCTTATTCTCGTCCAATTAGGGTTTTTAACCAATCTTGTGCATCCAATAAGTGATTTTGTATCATTGGTTGAACATTTAGGTTATTTTCGTCCTCCCTAGGCTTATTCTCGTCCAATTAGGGTTTTTAACCAATCTTGTGCATCCAATAAGTACATTTGTGTCATTGGTTGAACATTTATGTCATTTTCGTCCTCCCTAGGCTTATTCTCGTCCAATTAGGGTTTTTAACCAATCTTGTGCATCCAATAAGTGATTTTGTGTCATTGGTTGAACATTTAGGTCATTTTCGTCCTCTCAAGGCTTATTCTCGTCCAATTAGGGTTTTTAACCAATCTTGTGCATCCAATAAGTGATTTTGTGTCATTGGTCTAACATTTAGGTCATGTTCACCCTCTCAATGCTTACTCTCGTCCAATTCGAGTTTTTAACCAATCTTGTGCATCCAATAAGTGATTTTGTGTCATTGGTTGAACTTTTAGGTCATTTTCGTCGTCCCAAGGCTTATTCTCCTCCAAATAAGGGTTTTTAACCAATCTTGTGCATCCAATAAGTGATTTTGTGACATTGGTTGAACATTTAGGTCATTTTCGTCCTCCCTAGGCTTATTCTCGTCCAATTAGGTTTTTTAACCAATCTTGTGCACCCAATAAGTGATTTTGTGTCATTGGTTGAACATTTAGGTCATTTTCGTCCTCCCTAGACTTATTCTCGTCTAATTAGGGTTTTTAACCAATCTTGTGCATCCAATAAGTACATTTGTGTCATTGGTTGAACATTTAGGTCATTTTCGTCCTCCCAAGGCTTATTCTCGTCCAATTTGGGTTTTTAACCAATCTTGTGCATCCAATAAGTACATTTGTGTCATTGGTTGAACATTTATGTCATTTTCGTCCTCCCTAGGCTTATTCTCGTCCAATTAGGGTTTTTAACCAATCTTGTGCATCCAATAAGTGATTTTGTGTCATTGGTCTAACATTTATGTCATGTTCACCCTTTCAATGCTTATTCTCGTCCAATTAGAGTTTTTAACCAATCTTGTGCATCCAATAAGTGATTTTGTGTCATTGGTTGAACATTTAGGTCATTTTCGTCGTCCCAAGGCTTATTCTCCTCCAAATAAGGGTTTTTAACCAATCTTGTGCATCCAATAAGTGATTTTGTGACATTGGTTGAACATTTAGGTCATTTTCGTCCTCCCTAGGCTTATTCTCGTCCAATTAGGTTTTTTTAACCAATCTTGTGCATCCAATAAGTCATTTTGTGTCATTGGTTGAACATTTAGGTCATTTTCGTCCTCCCTAGGCTTATTCTCGTCTAATTAGGGTTTTTAACCAATCTTGTGCATCCAATAAGTACATTTGTGTCATTGGTTGAACATTTAGGTCATTTTCGTCCTCCCAAGGCTTATTCTTGTCCAATTTGGGTTTTTAACCAATCTTGTGCATCCAATAAGTACATTTGTGTCATTGGTTGAACATTTATGTCATTTTCGTCCTCCCTAGGCTTATTCTCGTCCAATTAGGGTTTTTAACCAATCTTGTGCATCCAATAAGTACATTTGTGTCATTGGTTGAACATTTATGTCATTTTCGTCCTCCCTAGGCTTATTCTCGTCCAATTAGGGTTTTTAACCAATCTTGTGCATCCAATAAGTACATTTGTGTCATTGGTTAAACATTTAGGTCATTTTCGTCCTCCCTATGCTTATTCTCGTCCAATTAGGGTTTTTAACCAATCTTGTGCATCCAATAAGTGATTTTGTGTCATTGCTTGAACATTTAGGTCATTTTCGTCCTCCCAAGGCTTATTCTTGTCCAATTAGGGTATTCAACCAATCTTGTGCATCCAATAAGTACATTTGTGTCATTGGTTGAACATATAGGTCATTTTCTTCCTCCCAAGGCTTATTCTCGTCTATTTAGGGTTTTTAACCAATCTTGTGCATCCAATAAGTACATTTGTGTCATTGGTTGAACATTTAGGTCATTTTCGTCCTCCCTATGCTTATTCTCGTCCAATTAGGGTTTTTAACCAATCTTGTGCATCCAATAAGTGATTTTGTGTCATTGGTTGAACATTTAGGTCATTTTCGTCCTTCCAAGGCTTATTCTTGTCCAATTAGGGTTTTCAACCAATCTTGTGCATCCAATAAGTACATTTGTGTCATTGGTTGAACATATAGGTCATTTTCGTCCTCCCTAGGCTTATTCTCGTCTATTTAGGGTTTTTAACCAATCTTGTGCATCCAATAAGTGATTTTGTGTCATTGGTTTAACATTTAAGTCATTTTCGTCCTCCCAAGGCTTATTCTCGTCCAATTAGGGTTTTTAACCAATCTTTTGCATCCAATAAGTACATTTGTGTCATTGAATGAACATTTAGGTCATTTTCGACCTCCCAAGGCTTATTCTCGTCCAATTAGGGTTTTTAACCAATCTTGTGCTTCCAATAAGTGATTTTCTGTCATTGGTTGAACATTTAGGTCATTTTCGTCCTCCCAAGGCTTATTCTCGTCCAATTAGGGTTTTTAACCAATCTTTTGCATCCAATAAGTGATTTTGTGTCATTGGTTGAACATTTAGGTCATTTTTGTCCTCCCAAGGCTTATTCTTGTCCAATTAGGGTTTTTAACCAATCTTGTGTATCCAATAAGTACATTTGTGTCATTGGTTGAACATATAGGTCATTTTCGTCCTCCCTAGGCTTATTCTCGTCCAATTAGGGTTGTTAACCAATCTTGTGCATCCAATAAGTGATTTTGTGCCATTGGTTGAACATTTAGGTCATTTTCGTCCTCCCAAGTCTTATTCTCTTCCAATTAGGGTTTTTAACCAATCTTAGGCAACCAATAAGTGATTTTGTGTCATTGGTTGAACATTTAGGTCATTTTCGTCCTCCCAAGACTTATTCTCGTCCAATTTGGGTTTTTAACCAATCTTGTGCATCCATTAAATGATTTTGTGTCATTGGTTGAACACTTATGTCATTTTCGTCCTCCCAAGGCTTATTCTAGTCCAATTAGGATTTTTAACCAATCTTGTGCATCCAATAAGTGATTTTGTGCCATTGGTTGAACATGTAGGTCATTTTCGTCCTCTCAAGGCTTATTCTCGTCCAATTAGGGTTTTTAACCAATATTGTGCATCCAATAAGTGATTTTGTGTCATTGGTTGAACATTTAGGTCATTTTCGTCCTCCCAAGGCTTATTCTCGTCCAATTAGGGTTTTTAACCTATCTTGTGCATCCAATAAGTGATTTTGTGTCATTGGTTGAATATTTAGGTCATTTTCGTCCTCCCTAGACTTATTCTCGTCCAATTAGGGTTTTTAACCAATCTTGTGCTTCCAATAAGTACATTTGTGTCATTGGTTGAACATTTAGGTCATTTTCGTCCTCACTAAGCTTATTCTCGTCCAATTAGGGTTTTTAACCAATCTTGTGCATCCAATAAGTACATTTGTGTCATTGGTTGAACATTTAGGTCATTTACATCCTTTAGAAGCTTAATCTCGTCCAATTAGGGTTTTTAACCAATCTTGTGCATCCAATAAGTGATTTTGTGTCATTGGTTGAACATTTAGGTCATTTTCGTCCTCCCTAGACTTATTCTCATCATATTAGGGTTTTTAACCAATCTTGTGCATCCAATAAGTGATTTTGTGTCATTGGTTGAACATTTAGGTCATTTTCGTCCTCCCTAGGCTTATTCTCGTCCAATTAGGGGTTTTAACCAATCTTGTGCATCCAATAAGTACATTTGTGTCATTGGTTGAACATTTAAGTCATTTTCGTCCTCCCTATGCTTATTCTCGTCCAATTAGGGGTTTTAACCAATCTTGTGCATCCAATAAGTACATTTGTGTCACAGGTTGAACATTTAGGACATTTTCTTCCTCCCAAGGCTTATTCTCGTCCAATTAGGGTTTTTAACCAATCTTGTGCATCCAATAAGTGATTTTGTGTCATTGGTTGAACATTTAGGTCATTTTCGTCCTCCCAAGGCTTATTCTCGTCCAATTGGGGTTTTTAACCTATCTTGTGCATCCAATAAGTGATTTTGTGTCATTGGTTGAATATTTAGGTCATTTTCGTCCTCCCTAGACTTATTCTCGTCCAATTAGGGTTTTTAACCAATCTTGTGCTTCCAATAAGTACATTTGTGTCATTGGTTGAACATTTAGGTCATTTTCGTCCTCCCTAAGCTTATTCTCGTCCAATTAGGGTTTTTAACCAATCTTGTGCATCCAATAAGTACATTTGTGTCATTGGTTGAACATTTAGGTCATTTACATCCTTTAGAAGCTTAATCTCGTCCAATTAGGGTTTTTAACCAATCTTGTGCATCCAATAAGTGATTTTGTGTCATTGGTTGAACATTTAGGTCATTTTCGTCCTCCCTAGACTTATTCTCATCATATTAGGGTTTTTAACCAATCTTGTGCATCCAATAAGTGATTTTGTGTCATTGGTTGAACATTTAGGTCATTTTCGTCCTCCCTAGGCTTATTCTCATCCAATTAGGGTTTTTAACCAATCTTGTGCATCCAATAAGTACATTTGTGTCATTGGTTGAACATTTAGGTCATTTTCGTCCTCCTTAGGCTAGTTCTCGTCCAATTAGGGTTTTTAACCAATCTTGTGCATCCAATAAGTACTTTTGTGTCATTGGTTGAACTTTAGGTCATTTTAGTCCTCCCAAGGCTTATTCTCGTCCAATTAGGGTTTTTAACCAATCTTGTGCATCCAATAAGTGATTTTGTGTCATTGGTTGAACATTTAGGTCATTTTCGTCCTCCCTAGGCTTATTCTCATCCAATTAGGGTTTTTAACCAATCTTGTGCATCCAATAAGTACATTTGTGTCATTGGTTGAACATGTAGGTCATTTTCGACCTCCCTAGGCTTATTCTCGTCCAATTAGGGTTTTTAACCAATCTTGTGCCTCCAATAAGTGATTTTGTGTCATTGGTTGAACATTTAGGTCATTTTCATCCTCCCAAGGCTTATTCTCGTCCAATTAGGGTTTTTAACCAATCTTGTGCATCCAATAAGTACATTTGTGTCATTGGTTGAACATTTAGGTCATTTTCGTCCTCCCAAGGCTTATTCTCGACCAATTAGGGTTTTTAACCAATCTTGTGCATCCAATAAGTGATTTTGTGTCATTGGTTGAACATTTATGTCATTTTCGTCCTCCCTAGACTTATTCTCGTCCAATTAGGGTTTTTAACCAATCTTGTGCATCCAATAAGTACATTTGTGTCATTGGTTGAACATTTATGTCATTTTCGTCCTCCCTAGGCTTATTCTCGTCCAATTAGGGTTTTTAACCAATCTTGTGCATCCAATAAGTATATTTGTGTCATTGGTTGATCATTTAGGTCATTTTCGTCCTCCCTAGGCTTATTCTCGTCCAATTTGGGTTTTTAACAAATCTTGTGCATCCAATAAGTGATTTTGTGTCATTGGTTGAACATTTATGTCATTTTCGTCCTCCCTAGGCTTATACTAGTCCAATTATGGTTTTTAACAATTCTTGTGCATCCAATAAGTGATTTATTGCCATTGGTTGAACATGTAGGTCATTTTCGTCCTCTCAAGGCTTATTCTCGTCCAATTAGGGTTTTTAACCAATCTTTTGCATCCAATAAGTGATTTTGCGACATTGGTTGAACATTTAGGTCATTTTCGTCCTCCCTAGGTTTATTCTCCTCCAATTAGGGTTTTTAACCAATCTTGTGCATCCAATAAGTGATTTTGTGTCATTGGTTGAACATTTAGGTCATTTTCGTCCTCCCTAGGCTTATTCTCGTCCAATTAGGGTTTTTAACCAATCTTGTGCATCCAATAAGTACATTTGTGTCATTGGTTGAACATTTAGGTCATTTTCGTCCTCCCAATGCTTATTCTCGTCCAATTAGGGTTTTTAACCAATATTGTGCATCCAATAAGTGATTTTGTGTCATTGGTTGAACATTTAGGTCATTTTCGTCCTCCCAAGGCTTATTCTCGTCCAATTAGGGTTTTTAACCAATCTTGTGCATCCAATAAGTACATTTGTGTCATTGGTTGAACATTTAGGTCATTTTCGTCCTCCCTAGGCTTACTCTCGTCCAATTAGGGTTTTTAACCAATCTTGTGCATCCAATAAGTGATTTTGTGTCATTGGTTGAACATTTAGGTCATTTTCGTCCTCCCAAGGCTTATTCTCGTCCAATTAGGGTTTTTAACCAATCTTGTGCATCCAATACGTGATTTTGTGTCATTGGTTGAACATTAAGGTCATTTTCGTCCTCCCAAGGCTTATTCTCGTCCAATTAGGGTTTTTAACCAACCTTGTGCATCCAATAAGTGATTTTGTGTCATTGGTTGAACATTTAGGTCATTTTCGTCCTCCCAAGGCTTATTCTCGTCCAATTAGGGTTTTTAACCAATCTTGTGCATCCAATAAGTGATTTTGTGTCATTGGTTGAACATTTAGGTCATTTTCGTCCTCCCACAGCTTATTCTCGTCCAATTAGGGTTTTTAACCAATCTTGTGCATCCAATAAGTGATTTTGTGTCATTGGTTGAACATTTAGGTCATTTTCGTCCTCCCAAGGCTTATTCTCGTCCAATTAGGGTTTTTAACTTATCTTGTGCATCCAATAAGTGATTTTGTGTCATTGGTTGAACATTTAGGTCATTTTCGTCCTCCCTAGGCTTATTCTCGTCCAATTAGGGTTTTTAACCAATCTTGTGCATCCAATAAGTACATTTGTGTCATTGGTTGAACATTTAGGTCATTTTCGTCCTCCAAATGCTTATTCTCGTCCAATTAGGGTTTTTAACCAATATTGTGCATCCAATAAGTGATTTTGTGTCATTGGTTGAACATTTAGGTCATTTTCGTCCTCCCAAGGCTTATTCTCGTCCAATTAGGGTTTTTAACCAATCTTGTGCATCCAATAAGTTATTTTGTGTCATTGGTTGAACATTTAGGTCATTTTCGTCCTCCAATGGCTTATTCTCGTCCAATTAGGGTTTTTAACCAATCTTGTGCATCCAATAAGTGATTTTGTGTCATTGGTTGAACATTTAGGTCATTTTCGTCCTCCCAAGGTTTATTCTTATCCAATTAGGGTTTTTAAACAATCTTGTGCATCCAATAAGTGATTTTGTGTCATTGGTTGAACATTTAGGTCAGTTTCCTCCTCTAATGGCTTATTCTCGTCCAATTAGGGTTTTTAACCAATCTTGTGCATCCAATAAGTGATTTTGTGTCATTGGTTGAACATTTAGGTCATTTTCGTCCTCCCAAGGCTTATTCTCGTCCAATTAGGGTTTTTAACCAATCTTGTGCATCCAATAAGTGATTTTGTGTCATTGGTTGAACATTTAGGTCATTTTCGTCCTCCAAAGCCTTATTCTCGTCCAATTAGGGTTTTTAACCAATCTTGTGCATCCAATAAGTGATTTTGTGTCATTGGTTGAACATTTAGGTCATTTTCGTCCTCCCTAGGCTTATTCTCGTCCAATTAGGGTTTTTAACCAATCTTGTGCATCCAATAAGTACATTTGTGTCATTGGTTGAACATTTAGGTCATTTTCGTCCTCCCAAGGCTTATTCTCGTCCAATTAGGGTTTTTAGCCATTCTTGTGCATCAAATAAGTGATTTTGTGTCATTGGTTGAACATTTAGGTCATTTTCGTCCTCCCAAGGCTTATTCTCGTCCAATTAGGGTTTTTAACCAATCTTGTGCATCCAATAAGTGATTTTGTGTCATTGGTTAAACATTTAGGTCATTTTTGTCATCCCAAGGCTTATTCTCGTCCAATTAGGGTTTTTAACCAATCTTGTGCATCCAATAAGTGATTTTGTGTCATTGGTTGAACATTTAGGTCATTTTCGTCCTCCCAAGGCTTATTCTCGTCCAATTAGGGTTTTTAACCAATCTTTTGCATCCAATAAGTGATTTTGTGTCATTGGTTGAACATTTAGGTCATTTTTGTCCTCCCAAGGCTTATTCTTGTCCAATTAGGGTTTTTAACCAATCTTGTGTATCCAATAAGTACATTTGTGTCATTGGTTGAACATATAGGTCATTTTCGTCCTCCCTAGGCTTATTCTCGTCCAATTAGGGTTGTTAACCAATCTTGTGCATCCAATAAGTGATTTTGTGCCATTGGTTGAACATTTAGGTCATTTTCGTCCTCCCAAGTCTTATTCTCTTCCAATTAGGGTTTTTAACCAATCTTAGGCAACCAATAAGTGATTTTGTGTCATTGGTTGAACATTTAGGTCATTTTCGTCCTCCCAAGACTTATTCTCGTCCAATTTGGGTTTTTAACCAATCTTGTGCATCCATTAAATGATTTTGTGTCATTGGTTGAACACTTATGTCATTTTCGTCCTCCCAAGGCTTATTCTAGTCCAATTAGGATTTTTAACCAATCTTGTGCATCCAATAAGTGATTTTGTGCCATTGGTTGAACATGTAGGTCATTTTCGTCCTCTCAAGGCTTATTCTCGTCCAATTAGGGTTTTTAACCAATATTGTGCATCCAATAAGTGATTTTGTGTCATTGGTTGAACATTTAGGTCATTTTCGTCCTCCCAAGGCTTATTCTCGTCCAATTAGGGTTTTTAACCTATCTTGTGCATCCAATAAGTGATTTTGTGTCATTGGTTGAATATTTAGGTCATTTTCGTCCTCCCTAGACTTATTCTCGTCCAATTAGGGTTTTTAACCAATCTTGTGCTTCCAATAAGTACATTTGTGTCATTGGTTGAACATTTAGGTCATTTTCGTCCTCCCTAAGCTTATTCTCGTCCAATTAGGGTTTTTAATCAATCTTGTGCATCCAATAAGTACATTTGTGTCATTGGTTGAACATTTAGGTCATTTACATCCTTTAGAAGCTTAATCTCGTCCAATTAGGGTTTTTAACCAATCTTGTGCATCCAATAAGTGATTTTGTGTCATTGGTTGAACATTTAGGTCATTTTCGTCCTCCCTATACTTATTCTCATCATATTAGGGTTTTTAACCAATCTTGTGCATCCAATAAGTGATTTTGTGTCATTGGTTGAACATTTAGGTCATTTTCGTCCTCCCTAGGCTTATTCTCATCCAATTAGGGTTTTTAACCAATCTTGTGCATCCAATAAGTACATTTGTGTCATTGGTTGAACATTTAGGTCATTTTCGTCCTCCGAATGCTTATTCTCGTCCAATTAGGGTTTTTAACCAATCTTGTGCATCCAATAAGTACATTTGTGTCATTGGTTGAACATTTAAGTCATTTATGTCCTCCCTAGACTTATTCTCGTCCAATTAGGGTTTTTAACCAATCTTGTGTATCCAATAAGTTATTTTGTGTCATTGGTTGAACATTTAGGTCATTTTCGTCCTCCCTAGGCTTATTCTCGTCCAATTAGGGTTTTTAACCAATCTTGTGCATCCAATAAGTGATTTTGTGTCATTGGTTGAACATTTAGGTCATTTTCGTCCTCCCAAGGCTTATTCTCGTCCAATTAGGGTTTTTAACCAATCTTGTGCATCCAATAAGTGATTTTGTGTCATTGGTTGAACATTTAGGTCATTTTCGTCCTCCCAAGGCTTATTCTCGTCCAATTAGGGTTTTTAACCAATCTTGTCCATCCAAAAAGTACATTTTTGTCATTTGTTGAACATTTAGGACATTTTCGTCCTCCCAAGGCTTATTCTAGTCCAATTAGGGTTTTTAACCAATCTTGTGCATCCAATAAGTGATTTTGTGTCATTGGTTGAACATTTAGGTCATTTTCGTCCTCCCTAGGCTTATTCTCGTCCAATTAGGGTTTTTAACCAATCTTGTGCATCCAATAAGTACATTTGTGTCATTGGTTGAACATTTAGGTCATTTTCGTCCTCCCTATGCTTATTCTCGTCCAATTAGGGTTTTTAACCAATCTTGTGCATCCAATAAGTGATTTTTTGTCATTGGTTGAACATTTAGGCCATTTTCGTCCTCCCTAGGCTTATTCTCGTCCAATTAGGGTTTTTAATTTATCTTGTGCATCCAATAAGTTTATTAGTGTCATTGGTTGAACATTTATGTCATTTTCGTCCTCCCTATGCTTATTCTCGTGCAATTAGGGTTTTTAACCAATCTTGTGCATCCAATAAGTACATTTGTGTCATTGGTTGAACATTTAGGTCATTTTCGTCCTCCCTAGGCTTATTCTCGTCCAATTAGGGTTTTTAACCAATCTTGTGCATCCAATAAATACATTTGTGTCATTGGTTGAACATTTAGGACATTTTCGTCCTCCCTAGGCTTAATCTCGTCCAATTAGGGTTTTTAACCAATGTTGTGCATCCAATAAGTACGTTTGTGTCATTGGTTGAACATTTAGGTCATTTTCATCCTCCCACGGCTTATTCCCGTCCAATTAGGTTTTTTAACCAATCTAGTGCATCCAATAAGTGATTCTGTGTCATTGGTTGAACATTTAGGTCATTTTCGTCCTCCCTAGGCTTATTCTCGTCCAATTAGGGTTTTTAACCAATCTTGTGCATCCAATAAGTACATTTGTGTCATTGGTTGAACATTTAGGTCATTTTCGTCCTCCCTATGCTTATTCTCGTCCAATTAGGGTTTTTAACCAATCTTGTGCATCAAATAAGTGATTTTGTGTCATTGGTTGAACATTTAGGTCATTTTCGTCCTCCCAATGCTTATTCTCGTCCAATTAGGGTTTTTAACCAATCTTGTGCATCCAATAAGTACATTCGTGTCATTGGTTGAACATTTAGGTCATTTTCGTCCTCCCAAGGCTTATTCTCGTCCAATTAGGGTTTTTAACCAATCTTGTGCATCCAATAAGTGATTTTGTGTCATTGGTTGAACATTTAGGTCATTTTCGTCGTCCTAAGGCTTATTCTCGTCCAATTAGGGTTTTTAACCAATCTTGTGCATCCAATAAGTGATTTTGTGTCATTGGTTGAACATTTAGGTCATTTTCGTCCTCCCTAGGCTTATTCTCGTCCAATTAGGGTTTTTAACCAATCTTGTGCATCCAATAAGTACATTTGTGTCATTGGTTGAACATTTAGGTCATTTTCGTCCTCCCTAGGCTTATTCTCGTCCAATTAGGGTTTTTAACCAATCTTGTGCATCCAATAAGTACATTTGTGTCATTGGTTGAACATTTAGGTCATTTTCGTCCTCCCTAGGCTTATTCTTGTCCAATTCGGGTTTTTAACCAATCTTGTGCATCCAATAAGTGATTTTGTGTCATTGGTTGAACATTTATGTCATTTTCGTCCTCCCAAGGCTTATTCTCGTCCAATTAGGGTTTTTAACCAATCTTGTGCATCCAATAAGTGATTTTGTGTAATTGGTTGAACATTTAGGTCATTTTCGTCCTCCCAAGGCTTATTCTCGTCCAATTAGGGTTTTTAACCAATCTTGTGCATCCAATAAGTAAATTTGTGTCATTGGTTGAACATTTAGGTCATTTTCGTCCTCCCAAGGCTTATTCTCGTCCAATTAGGGGTTTTAACCAATCTTGTGCATCCAATAAGTGATTTTGTGTCATTGGTTGAACATTTAGGTCATTTTCGTCCTCCCAAGGCTTATTCTCGTCTAATTAGGGTTTTTAACCAATCTTGTGCATCCAATAAGTACTTTTGTGTCATTGGTTGAACATTTAGGTCATTTTCGTCCTCCCAAGGCTTATTCTCGTCCAATTAGGGGTTTTAACCAATCTTGTGCATCCAATAAGTGATTTTGTGTCATTGGTTGAACATTTAGGTCATTTTCGTCCTCCCAAGGATTATTCTCGTCCAATTAGGGTTTTTAACCAATCTTGTGCATCCAATAAGTGATTTTGTGTCATTGGTTGAACATTTAGGTCATTTTCGTCCTCCCAAGGCTTATTCTCGTCCAATTAGGGTTTTTAACCAATCTTGTGAATCCAATAAGTGATTTTGTGTCATTGTTTGAACATTTAGGTCATTTTCGTCCTCCCAAGGCTTATTCTCGTCCAATTAGGGTTTTTAACCAATCTTGTGCATCCAATAAGTGATTTTGTGTCATTGGTTGAACATTTAGGTCATTTTCGTCCTCCCAAGGCTTATTCTCGTCCAATTAGGGTTTTTAACGAATCTTGTGCATCCAATAAGTGATTTTGTGTCATTGGTTGAACATTTAGGTCATTTTCGTCCTTCCAAGGCTTATTCTCATCCAATTAGAGTTTTTAACCAATCTTGTGCATCCAATAAGTACATTTGTGTCATTGGTTGAACATTTAGTTCATTTTCGTCCTCCCTAGGCTTATTCTTGTCCAATTAGGGTTTTTAACCTATCTTGTGCATCCAATAAGTGATTTTGTGTCATTGGTTGAGCATTTAGGTCATTTTCGTCCTCCCTAGGCTTATTCTCGTCCAATTAGGGTTTTTAACCAATCTTGTGCATCCAATAAGTGATTTTGTGTCATTGGTTGAACATTTAGGTCATTTTCGTCCTCCCAAGGCTTATTCTCGTCCAATTAGGGTTTTTAACCAATCTTGTGCATTTAATAAGTACATTTGTGTCATTTTTTGAACATTTAGGTCATTTTCGTCCTCCCTAGCCTTATTCTCATCCAAATAGGGTTTTTAACCAATCTTGTGGATCCAAGAAGTGATTTTGTGTTATTGGTTGGACATTTAGGTCAGTTTTGTCCTCCCAAGGCTTATTCTCGTCCAATTAGGGTTATAACCAATCTTGTGCATCTAATAAGTGATTTTGTGTCATTGGTTGAACATTTAGGTCATTTTCGTCATCCCTAGGCTTATTCTCGTCCAATTAGGGTTTTTAACCAATCTTGTGCATCCAATAAGTGATTTTGTGTCATTGGTTGAACATTTAGGTCATTTTCGTCCTCCCAAGGCTTATTCTCGTCCAATTAGGGTTTTTAACCAATCTTGTGCATCCAATAAGTACATTTGTGTCATTTGTTGAACATTTAGGACATTTTCGTCATCCCAAGGCATATTCTCGTCCAATTAGGGTTTTTAACCAATCTTGTGCATCCAATAAGTGATTTTGTGTCATTGGTTGAACATTTAGGTCATTTTCGTCCTCCCTAGGCTTATTCTCGTCCAATTAGGGTTTTTAACCAATCTTGTGCATCCAATAAGTGATTTTGTGTCATTGGTTGAACGTATTGGTCATTTTCGTCCTCCCAAGGGTTATTCTCGTCCAATTAGGGTTTTTAACCAATCTTGTGCATCCAATAAGTGATTTTGTGTCATTGGTTGAACATTTAGGTCATTTTCGTCCTCCCAAGGCTTATTCTCTTCCAATTAGGGTTTTTAACCAATCTTGTGCATCCAGTAAGTACATTTGTGTCATTGGTTGAACATTTAGGTCATTTTCGTCCTCCCTAGGCTTATTCTCGTCCAATTAGGGTTTTTAACCAATCTTGTGCATTTAATAAGTACATTTGTGTCATTTTTTGAACATTTAGGTCATTTTCGTCCTCCCCAGCCTTATTCTCATCCAAATAGGGTTTTTAACCAATCTTGTGGATCCAAGAAGTGATTTTGTGTCATTGGTTGAACATTTAGGTCAGTTTTGTCCTCCCAAGGCTTATTCTCGTCCAATTAGGGTTATAACCAATCTTGTGCATCTAATAAGTGATTTTGTGTCATTGGTTGAACATTTAGGTCATTTTCGTCATCCCTAGGCTTATTCTCGTCCAATTAGGGTTTTTAACCAATCTTGTGCATCCAATAAGTGATTTTGTGTCATTGGTTGAACATTTAGGTCATTTTCGTCCTCCCAAGGCTTATTCTCGTCCAATTAGGGTTTTTAACCAATCTTGTGCATCCAATAAGTACATTTGTGTCATTGAATGAACATTTAGGTCATTTTCGACCTCCCAAGGCTTATTTTCGTCCAATTAGGGTTTTTAACCAATCTTGTGCATCCAATAAGTACATTTGTGTCATTGGTTGAACATTTAGTACATTTTCGTCCTCCCAAGGCTTATTCTCGTCCAATTAGGGTTTTTAACCAATCTTGTGCATCCAATAAGTGATTTTGTGTCATTGGTTGAACATTTAGGTCATTTTTGTCCTCCCTAGGCTTATTCTCGTCTAATTAGGGTTTTTAACCAATCTTGTGCATCCAATAAGTACATTTGTGTCATTGGTTGAACATTTAGGTCATTTTCGTCCTCCCAAGTCTTATTCTCTTCAAATTAGGGTTTTTAACCAATCTTAGGCAACCAATAAGTGATTTTGTGTCATTGGTTGAACATTTAGGTCATTTTCGTCCTCCCAAGACTTATTCTCGTCCAATTTGGGTTTTTAACCAATCTTGTGCATCCATTAAATGATTTTGTGTCATTGGTTGAACATTTGGGTCATTTTCGTCCTCCCAAGGCTTATTCTAGTCCAATTAGGATTTTTAACCAATCTTGTGCATCCAATAAGTGATTTTGTGCCATTGGTTGAACATGTAGGTCATTTTCGTCCTCTAAAGCCTTATTCTCGTCCAATTAGGGTTTTTAACCAATCTTGTGCATCCAATAAGTGATTTTGTGTCATTGGTTGAACATTTAGGTCAATTCGTCCTCCCAAGGCTTATTCTCGTCCAATTAGGGTTATTAACCTATCTTGTGCATCCATTAAGTGATTTTATGTCATTGGTTGAATATTTAGGTCATTTTCGTCCTCCCTAGACTTATTCTAGTCCAATTAGGGTTTTTAACCAATCTTGTGCTTCCAATAAGTACATTTGTGTCATTGGTTGAACATTTAGGTCATTTTCGTCCTCCTTAAGCTTATTCTCGTCCAATTAGGGTTTTTATCCAATCTTGTGCATCCAAAAAGTACATTTGTTTCATTGGTTGAACATTTAGGTCATTTAAGTCCTTCAGAGGCTTAATCTCGTCCAATTAGGGTTTTTAACCAATCTTGTGCATCCAATAAGTGATTTTGTGTCATTGGTTGAACATTTAGGTCATTTTCGTCCTCCCTAGACTCATTCTCGTCCAATTAGGATTTTTAACCAATCTTGTGCATCCAATAAGTGATTTATTGCCATTGGTTGAACATGTAGGTCATTTTTGTCCTCTCAAGACTTATTCTCGTCCAATTAGGGTTTTTAACCAATCTTGTGCATCCAATAAGTGATTTTGTGTCATTGATTGAACATTTAGGTCATTTTCGTCCTCCCAAGGCTTATTCTCGTCCAATTAGGGTTTTTAACCAATCTTGTGCATCCAATAAGTGATTTTGTGTCATTGGTTGAACATTTAGGTCATTTTCGTCCTCCCTAGACTTATTCTAGTCCAATTAGGGTTTTTAACCAATCTTATGCATCCAATAAGTACATTTGTGACATTGGTTGAACATTTATGTCATTTTCGTCCTCCCTAGGCTTATTCTCGTCCAATTAGGGTTTTTAACCAATCTTGTGCATCCAATAAGTACATTTGTGTCATTGGTTGAACATTTAGGTCATTTTCGTCCTCCCTAGACTTATTCTCGTCCAATTAGGGTTTTTAACCAATCTTCTGCATCCAATAAGTACATTTGTGTCATTGGTTGAACATTTAGGTCATTTTCGTCCTCCCTATGCTTATTCTCGTCCAATTAGGGTTTTTAACCAATCTTGTGCATTCATTAAATGATTTTGTGTCATTGGTTGAACATTTAGGTCATTTTCGTCCTCCCTAGACTTATTCTCGTCCAATTAGGGTTTTTAACCAATCTTCTGCATCCAATAAGTACATTTGTGTCATTGGTTGAACATTTAGGTCATTTTCGTCCTCCCTATGCTTATTCTCGTCCAATTAGGGTTTTTAACAATTCTTGTGCATCCAATAAGTGATTTATTGCCATTGGTTGAACATGTAGGTCATTTTTGTCCTCTCAAGGCTTATTCTCGTCCAATTAGGGTTTTTCACCAATCTTGTGCATCCAATAAGTGATTTTGTATCATTGGTTGAACATTTAGGTCATTTTCGTCCTCCCAACGCTTATTCTCGTCCAATTAGGGTTCTTAACCAATCTTGTGCATCCAATAACTGATTTTGTGTCATTGGTTGAACATTTAGGTCATTTTCGTCCTCCCTAGGCGTATTCTCGTCCAATTAGGGTTTTTAACCAATCTTCTGCATCCAATAAGTACATTTGTGTCATTGGTTGAACATTTAGGTCATTTTCGTCCTCCCTATGCTTATTCTCGTCCAATTAGGGTTTTTAACCAATCTTGTGCATTCATTAAATGATTTTGTGTCATTGGTTGAACATTTAGGTCATTTTCATCCTCCCTAGGCTTGTTCTCGTCCAATTAGGGTTTTTAACCAATCTTGTGCATCCATTAAATGATTTTGTGTCATTGGTTGAACATTTGGGTCATTTTCGTCCTCCCAAGGCTTATTCTAGTCCAATTAGGATTTTTAATCAATCTTGTGCATCCAATAAGTGATTTATTGCCATTGGTTGAACATGTAGGTCATTTTCGTCCTCTCAAGGCTTATTCTCGTCCAATTAGGGTTTTTAACCAATCTTGTGCATCCAATAAGTGATTTTGTGTCATTGGTTGAACATTTAGGTCATTTTCGTCCTCCCTAGGCTTATTCTCGACTAATTAAGGTTTTTAACCAATCTTGTGCATCCAATAAGTACATTTGTGTCATTGGTTGAACATTTAGGTCATTTTCGTCCTCCCAAGGCTTATTCTCGTCCAATTAGGGTTTTTAACCAATCTTGTGCATCCAATAAGTGATTTTGTGTCATTGGTTGAACATTTAGGTCATTTTTGTCCTCCCTAGCCTTATTCTCTTCCAATTAGGGTTTTTAACTTATCTTGTGCATCCAATAAGTGATTTTGTGTCATTGGTTGAACATTTAGGTCATTTTCGTCCTCCCTAGGCTTATTCTCGTCCAATTATGGTTTTTAACCATTCTTGTGCATCCAATAAGTGATTTTGTGCCATTGATTGAACATTTAGGTCATTTTCGTCATCCCAAGGCTAATTCTCGTCCAATAGGGTTTTTAACCAATCTTGTGCATCCAATAAGTACATTTGTGTCATTGGTTGAACATTTAGGTCATTTTCGTCCTCCCAAGGCTTATTCTCGTCCAATTAGGGTTTTTAACCAATCTTGTGCATCCAATAAGTGATTTTGTGTCATTGGTTGAACATTTAGGTCATTTTCGTCGTCCTAAGGCTTATTCTCGTCCAATTAGGGTTTTTAACCAATCTTGTGCATCCAATAAGTGATTTTGTGTCATTGGTTGAACATTTAGGTCATTTTCGTCCTCCCTAGGCTTATTCTCGTCCAATTAGGGTTTTTAACCAATCTTGTGCATCCAATAAGTACATTTGTGTCATTGGTTGAACCTTTAGGTTATTTTTGTCCTCCCAAGGCTTATTCTCGTCCAATTAGGGTTTTTAACCAATCTTGTGCATCCAATAAGTGATTTTGTGTCATTGGTTGAACATTTAGGTCATTTTCGTCCTCCCTAGGCTTATTCTCGTCCAATTAGGGTTTTTAACCAATCTTGTGCATCCAATAAGTACATTTGTGTCATTGGTTGAACATTTAGGTCATTTTCGTCCTCACAAAGCTTATTCTCGCCAATTAGGGTTCTTAACCAATCTTGTGCATCCAATAAGTGATTTTGTGTCATTGGTTGAACATTTAGATCATTTTCGTCCTCCCTAGGCTTATTCTCGGCCAATTAGGGGTTTTAACCAATCTTGTGCATCCAATAAGTACATTTGTGTCATTGGTTGAACATTTAGGTCATTTTCATCCTCCCAAGGCTTATTCTCGTCCAATTAGGGTTTTTAACCAATCTTGTGCATCCAATAAGTGATTTTGTGTCATTGGTTGAACATTTAGGTCATTTTCGTCCTCCCTAGGCTTATTCTCGTCCAATTAGGGTTTTTAACCAATCTTTTGCATCCAATAAGTACATTTGTGTCATTGGTTGAACACTTAGGTCATTTTCGTCCTCCCTATGCTTATTCTCGTCCAATTAGGGTTTTTAACCAATCTTGGGCATCCAATAAGTGATTTTGTGTCATTGGTTGAACATTTAGGTCATTTTCGTCCTCCCAAGGCTTATTCTCGTCCAATTAGGGTTTTTAACCAATCTTGTGCATCCAATAAGTAATTTTGTGTCATTGGTTGAACATTTAGGTCATTTTCGTCCTCCCTAGGCATATTCTCGTCCAATTAGGGTTTTTAACCAATCTTGCGCATCCATTAAATGATTTTGTGTCATTGGTTGAACATTTGGGTCATTTTCGTCCTCCCAAGGCTTATTCTAGTCCAATTAGGATTTTTAACCTATCTTGTGCGTCCAATAAGTGATTTATTGCCATTGGTTGAACATGTAGGTCATTTTCGTCCTCTCAAGGCTTATTCTCGTCCAATTAGGGTTTTTAACCAATCTTGGGCATCCAATAAGTGATTTTGTATCATTGGTTGAACATTTAGGTCATTTTCGTCCTCCCAACGCTTATTCTCGTCCAATTAGGGTTCTTAACCAATCTTGTGCATCCAATAACTGATTTTGTGTCATTGGTTGAACATTTAGGTCATTTTCGTCCTCCCTAGGCTTATTCTCGTCCAATTAGGGTTTTTAACCAATCTTGTGCATCCAATAAGTACATTTGTGTCATTGGTTGAACATTTATGTCATTTTCGTCCTCCCTAGGCTAATTCTCGTCCAATTTGGGTTTTTAACCAATCTTGTGCATCCAATAAGTGATTTTGTGTCATTGGTTGAACATTTAGGTCATTTTCGTCCTCCCTAGGCTTATTCTCGTCCAATTAGGGTTTTTAACCAATCTTGTGCATCCAATAAGTACATTTGTGTCATTGGTTGAACATTTAGGTCATTTTCGTCCTCCCAAGGCTTATTCTCGTCCAATTAGGGTTTTTAACCATTCTTGTGCATCCAATAAGTGAATTTGTGTCATTGGTTGAACATTTAGGTCATTTTCGTCCTCCCTAGGCTTATTCTCGTCCAATTAGGGTTTTTAACCAATCTTGTGCATCCAATAAGTACATTTGTGTCATTGGTTGAACATTTAGGTCATTTTCGTCCTCCCAATGCTTATTCTCGTCCATTTAGGGTTTTTAACCAATCTTGTGCATCCAATAAGTGATTTTGTGTCATTGGTTGAACATTTAGGTCATTTTCGTCCTCCCTAGGCTTATTCTCGTCCAATTAGGGTTTTTAACCAATCTTGTGCATCCAATAAGTACATTTGTGTCATTGGTTGAACATTTAGGTCATTTTCGACCTCCCAAGACTTATTCTCGTCCAATTAGGGTTTTTAACCAATCTTGTGCATCCAATAAGTTTATTTGTGTCATTGGTTGAACATTTAGGTCATTTTCGTCCTCCCAAGGCTTATTCTCGTCCAATTAGGGTTTTTAACCAATCTTGTGCATCCAATAAGTGATTTTGTGTCATTGGTTGAAGATTTAGGTCATTTTCGTCCTCCCTAGGCTTATTCTCGTCCAATTAGTGTTTTTAACCAATCTAGTGCTTCCAATAAGTGATTTTGTATCATTGGTTGAACATTTAGGTCATTTTCGTCCTCCCAAGGCTTATTCTCGTCCAATTAGGGTTTTTAACCAATCTTGTGCATCCAATAAGTGATTTTGTGTCATTGGTTGAATATTTAGGTCATTTTCGTCCTCCCAAGGCTTATTCTGGTCCAATTAGGGTTTTTAACAAATCTTGTGCATGCAATAAGTGATTTTGTGTCATTGGTTGAACATTTAGGTCATTTTCGTCCTCCCTAGGCTTATTCTCATCCAATTAGGGTTTTTAACCAATCTTGTGCATCCAATAAGTACATTTGTGTCATTGGTTGAACATTTAGGTCATTTTCGTCCTCCCAAGGCTTATTCTCGTCCAATTAGGGTTTTTAACCAATCTTGTGCATCCAATAAGTACATTTGTGTCATTGGTTGAACATTTAGGTCATTTTTCGTCCTCCCATGGCTTATTCTCGTCCAATTAGGGTTTTTAACCAATCTTGTGCATCCAATAAGTGATTTTGTGTCGTTGGTTGAACATTTAGGTCATTTTCGTCCTCCCAAGGCTTATTCTCGTGCAATTAGGGTTTTTAACCAATCTTGTGCATCCAATAAGTGATTTTGTGTCATTGGTTGAACATTTAGGTCATTTTCGTCCTCCCTAGGCTTATTCTCGTCCAATTAGGGTTTTTAACCAATCTTGTGCATCCAATACGTACATTTGTGTAATTGGTTGAACATTTAGGTCATTTTCGTCCTCCCAAGGCTTATTCTCGTCCAATTAGGGTTTTTAACCAATCTTGTGCATCCAATAAGTGATTTTGTGTCATTGGTTGAACATTTAGGTCATTTTCGTCCTCCCAAGGCTTATTCTCGTCCAATTAGGGTTTTTAACCAATCTTAAGCATCTAATAAGTGATTTTGTGTCATTGGTTGAACATTTAGGTCATTTTCGATCTCCCATGGCTTATTCTCGTCCAATTAGGGTTTTTAACCAATCTTGTGCATCCAATAAGTGATTTTGTGTCATTGGTTGAACATTTAGGTCATTTTCGTCCTCCCAAGGCTTATTCTTGTCCAATTAGGATTTTTAACCAATCTTGTGCATCCAATAAGTGATTTATTGCCATTGGTTGAACATGTAGGTCATTTTCGTCCTCTCAAGGCTTATTCTCGTCCAATTAGGGTTTTTAACCAATCTTGTGCATCCAATAAGTGATTTTGTGTCATTGGTTGAACATTTAGGTCATTTTCGTCCTCCCAAGGCTTATTCTCGTCCAATTAGGGTTTTTAACCAATCTTGTGCATCCAATAAGTGATTTTGTGTTATTGGTTGAACATTTAGGTCATTTTCGTCCTCCCTAGACTTATTCTAGTCCAATTAGGGTTTTTAACCAATCTTATGCATCCAATAAGTACATTTGTGTCATTGGTTGAACATTTATGTCATTTTCGTCCTCCCTAGGCTTATTCTCGTCCAATTAGGGTTTTTAACCAATCTTGTGCATCCAATAAGTACATTTGTGTCATTGGTTGAACATTTAGGTCATTTTCGTCCTCCCTAGACTTATTCTCGTCCAATTAGGGTTTTTAACCAATCTTGTGCGTCCAATAAGTACATTTGTGTCGCAGGTTGAACATTTATGTCATTTCCGTCCTCCCTAGGCTTATTCTCATCCAATTAGGGTTTTTAACCAATCTTGTGCATCCAATAAGTACATTTGTGTCATTGGTGTAACATTTAGGTCATTTTCGTCCTCCCTAGGCTTATTCTCGTCCAATTAGGGTTTTTAACCAATCTTGCGCATCCATTAAATGATTTTGTGTCATTGGTTGAACATTTGGGTCATTTTCGTCCTCCCAAGGCTTATTATAGTCCAATTAGGATTTTTAACAAATCTTGTGCATCCAATAAGTGATTTATTGCCATTGGTCGAACATGTAGGTCATTTTCGTCCTCTCAAGGCTTATTCTCGTCCAATTAGGGTTTTTCACCAATCTTGTGCATCCAATAAGTGATTTTGTATCATTGGTTGAACATTTAGGTCATTTTCGTCCTCCCAACGCTTATTCTCGTCCAATTAGGGTTCTTAACCAATCTTGTGCATCCAATAACTGATTTTGTGTCATTGGTTGAACATTTAGGTCATTTTCGTCCTCCCTAGACTTATTCTCGTCCAATTAGGGTTTTTAACCAATCATGTGCATCCAATAAGTACATTTGTGTCATTGGTTGAACATTTATGTCATTTTCGTCCTCGCTAGGCTTATTCTCGTCCAATTAGGGTTTTTAACCAATCTTGTGCATCCAATAAGTACATTTGTGTCATTGGTTGAACATTTAGGTCATTTTCGTCCTCCCTATGCTTATTCTTGTCCAATTAGGGTTTTTAACCTATCTTGTGCATCCATTAAGTGATTTTGTGTCATTGGTTGAATATTTAGGTCATTTTCGTCCTCCCTAGACTTATTCTCGTCCAATTAGGGTTTTTAACCAATCTTGTGCTTCCAATAAGTACATTTGTGTCATTGGTTGAACATTTAGGTCATTTTCGTCCTCCCTAAGCTTATTCTCGTCCAATTAGGGTTTTTATCCAATCTTGTGCATCCAATAAGTACATTTGTGTCATTGGTTGAACATTTAGGTCATTTACGTCCTTCAGAGGCTTAATCTCGTCCAATTAGGGTTTTTAACCAATCTTGTGCATCCAATAAGTGATTTTGTGTCATTGGTTGAACATTTAGGTCATTTTCGTCCTCCGTAGACTTATTCTCATCCAATTAGGGTTTTTAACCAATCTTGTGCATCCAATAAGTGATTTTGTGTCATTGGTTGAACATTTAGGTCATTTTCGTCCTCCCTAGGCTTATTCTCATCCAATTAGGGTTTTTAACCAATCTTGTGCATCCAATAAGTACATTTGTGTCATTGGTTGAACATTTAGGTCATTTTCGTCCTCCCTAGGCTTATTCTCGTCTAATTAGGGTTTTTAACCAATCTTGTGGATCCAATAAGTACATTTGTGTCATTGATTGAACATTTAGGTCATTTTCGTCCTCCCTGTGCTTATTCTCGTCCAATTAGGGTTTTTAATCAATCTTGTGCATCCAATAAGTGATTTTGTGCCATTGGTTGAACATTTAGGTCATTTTCGTCCTCCCAAGTCTTATTCTCTTCCAATTAGGGTTTTTAACCAATCTTAGGCAACCAATAAGTGATTTTGTGTCATTGGTTGAACATTTAGGTCATTTTCGTCCTCCCAAGGCTTATTCTCGTCTAATTTGGGTTTTTAACCAATCTTGTGCATCCATTAAATGATTTTGTGTCATTGGTTGAACACTTAGGTCATTTTCGTCCTCCCAAGGCTTATTCTCGTCCAATTAGGGTTTTTAACCAATCTTGTGCATCCAATAAGTAATTTTGTGTCATTGGTTGAACATTTAGGTCATTTTCGTCCTCCCTATGCTTATTCTCGTCCAATTAGGGTTTTTAACCAATGTTGTCCATCCATTAAATGATTTTGTGTCATTGGTTGAACATTTAGGTCATTTTCGTCCTCCCTATGTTTATTCTCGTCCAATTAGGGTTTTTAACCAATCTTGTGCATCCAATAAGTGATTTTGTGTCATTGGTTGAACATTTACGTCATTTTCGTCCTCCCAAGGCGTATTCTTGTCCAATTAGGGTTTTTAACCAATCTTGTGCATCCAATAAGTACATTTGTGTCATTGGTTGAACATATAGGTCATTTTCGTCCTCCCTAGGCTTATTCTCGTCTAATTAGGGTTTTTAACCAATCTTGTG
Source organism: Cicer chorassanicum (assembly GCA_037974735.1). Lineage (NCBI taxonomy): Eukaryota > Viridiplantae > Streptophyta > Magnoliopsida > Fabales > Fabaceae > Cicer > Cicer chorassanicum. The sequence continues at coordinate 63,301 of JBBPBP010000298.1, forward strand.
CATCCAATAAGTGATTTTGTGTCATTGGTTGAACATTTAGGTCATTTTCGTCCTCCCTAGGCTTATTCTCGTCTAATTAGGGTTTTTAACCAATCTTGTGTATCCAATAAGTACATGTGTCATTCATTGAACATTTAGGTCATTTTCGTCCTCCCTAGGCTTATTCTCGTCCAATTAGGGTTTTTAACCAATCTTGTGCATCCAATAAGTGATTTTGTGTCATTGGTTGAACATTTAGGTCATTTTCGTCCTCCCAAGGCTTATTCTCGTCCAATTAGGGTTTTTAACCAATCTTGTGCATCCAATAAGTGATTTTGTGTCATTGGTTGAACATTTAGGTCATTTTCGTCCTCCCAAGGCTTATTCTCGTCCAATTAGGGTTTTTAACCAATCTTGTCCATCCAAAAAGTACATTTTTGTCATTTGTTGAACATTTAGGACATTTTCGTCCTCCCAAGGCTTATTCTAGTCCAATTAGGGTTTTTAACCAATCTTGTGCATCCAATAAGTGATTTTGTGTCATTGGTTGAACATTTAGGTCATTTTCGTCCTCCCTAGGCTTATTCTCGTCCAATTAGGGTTTTTAACCAATCTTGTGCATCCAATAAGTACATTTGTGTCATTGGTTGAACATTTAGGTCATTTTCGTCCTCCCAATGCTTATTCTCGTCCAATTAGGGTTTTTAACCAATATTGTGCATCCAATAAGTGATTTTGTGTCATTGGTTGAACATTTAGGTCATTTTCGTCCTCCCAAGGCTTATTCTCGTCCAATTAGGGTTTTTAACCAATCTTGTGCATCCAATAAGTACATTTGTGTCATTGGTTGAACATTTAGGTCATTTTCGTCCTCCCTAGGCTTATTCTCTTCCAATTAGTGTTTTTAACCAATCTTGTGCATACAATAAGTGATTTTGTGCCATTGGTTGAACATTTAGGTCATTTTCGTCCTCCCTAGGCTTATTCTCGTCCAATTAGGGTTTTTAACCAATCTTGTGCATCCAATAAGTACATTTGTGTCATTGGTTGAACATTTAGGTCATTTTCGTCCTGCCAAGGCTTATTCTCGTCCAATTAGGGTTTTTAACCAATCTTGTGCATCCAATAAGTGATTTTGTGTCATTGGTTGAACATTTAGGTCATTTTCGTCCTCCCAAGGCTTATTCTCGTCCAATTAGGGTTTTTAACCAATGTTGTGCATCCAATAAGTGCTTTTGTGTCATTGGTTGAACATTTAGGTCATTTTCGTCCTCCCAAGGCTTATTCTCGTCCAATTAGGGTTTTTAACCAATCTTGTGCATCCAATAAGTGATTTTGTGTCATTGGTTGAACGTTTAGGTCATTTTCTTCCTCCCAAGGATTATTCTCGTCCAATTAGGATTTTTAACCAATCTTGTGCATCCAATAAGAACATTTGTATCATTGGTTGAACATTTAGGTCATTTTCGTCCTCCCAAGGCTTATTCTCGTCCAATTAGGGTTTTTAACCAATCTTGTGCATCCAATAAGTGATTTTGTGTCATTGGTTGAACATTTAGGTCATTTTCGTCCTCCACAGGCTTATTCTCGTCCAATTAGGGTTTTTAACCAATCTTGTGCATCCAATAAGTGATTTTGTGTCATTGGTTGAACATTTAGGTCATTTTCGTCCTCCCAAGGCTTATTCTCGTCCAATTAGGGTTTTTAACCAATCTTGTGCATCCAATAAATACATTTGTGTCGTTGGTTGAACATTTAGGTCATTTTCGTCCTCCCTAGGCTTATTCTCGTCCAATTAGGGTTTTTAACCAATCTTGTGCATCCAATAAGTGATTTTGTGTCATTGGTTGAACATTTAGGTCATTTTCGTCCTCCCCAAGCTTATTCTCGTCCAATTAGGGTTTTTAACCAATCTTGTGCATCCAATAAGTGATTTTGTGTCATTGGTTGAACATTTAGGTCATTTTCGTCCTCCCAAGGCTTATTCTCGTCCAATTAGGGTTTTTAACCAATCTAATGCATCAAATAAGTGATTTTGTGTCATTGGTTAAACATTTAGGTCATTTTTGTCCTCCCTAGGCTTATTCTCGTCCAATTAGGGTTTTTAACCAATCTTGTGCATCCAATAAGTACATTTGTGTCATTGGTTGAACATTTAGGTCATTTATGTCCTCCAAAAGCTTATTCTCGTCCAATTAGGGTTTTTAACAAAATGTTGTGCATCCAATAAGTGATTTTGTGCCATTGGTTGCATGATTAGGTCATTTTCGTCCTCCTAACACTTATTCTTGTCCAATTAGGGTTTTTAACCAATCTTGTGCATCCAATAAGTGATTTTGTGTCATTGGTTGAACATTTAGGTCATTTTCGTCCTCCCTAGGCTTATTCTCGTCCAATTAGGGTTTTTAACCAATCTTGTGCATCCAATAAGTGATTTTGTGTCATTGGTTAAACATTTAGGTCATTTTCGTCCTCCGAAGACTTATTCTCGTCCAATTAGGGTTTTTTATCTAATCTTGTGCATCCAATAAGTGATTTTGTGTCATTGGTTGAACATTTAGGTCATTTTCGTCCTCCCTAGGCTTATTCTCGTCCAATTAGGGTTTTTAACCAATCTTGTGCATCCAATAAGTACATTTGTCTCATTGGTTGAACATTTAGGTCATTTTCGTCCTCCCTAGGCCTATTCTCGTCGAATTAGGGTTTTTAACCAATCTTGTGCATCCAATAAGTGATTTTTTGTCATTGGTTGAACATTTAGGTCATTTTCGTCCTCCCTAGGCTTATTCTCGTCCAATTAGGGTTTTTAACCAATCTTGTGCATCCAATAAGTACATTTGTGTCATTGGTTGAACATTTAGGTCATTTTCGTCCTCCCTAGGCTTATTCTCGTCCAATTAGGGTTTTTAACCAATCTTGTGCATCCATTAAATGATTTTGTGTCATTGGTTGAAGATTTAGGTCATTTTCGTCCTCCCAAGGCTTATTCTAGTCCAATTAGGATTTTTAACCAATCTTGTGCATCCAATAAGTGATTTATTGCCATTGGTTGAACATGTAGGTCATTTTCGTCCTCTCAAGGCTTATTCTCGTCCAATTAGGGTTTTTAACCAATCTTGTGCATCCAATAAGTGATTTTGTATCATTGGTTGAACCATTAGGTCATTTTCGTCCTCCCAAGGCTTATTCTCGTCCAATTAGGGTTTTTAACCAATCTTGTGCATCCAATAACTGATTTTGTGTCATTGGTTGAACATTTAGGTCATTTTCGTCCTCCCTAGACTTATTCTCGTCCAATTAGGGTTTTTAACCAATCATGTGCATCCAATAAGTACATTTGTGTCATTGGTTGAACATTTATGTCATTTTCGTCCTCCCTAGGCTTATTCTCATCCAATTAGGGTTTTTAACCAATCTTGTGCATCCAATAAGTACATTTGTGTCATTGGTTGAACATTTAGGTCATTTTCGTCCTCCCTATGCTTATTCTCGTCCAATTAGGGTTTTTAACCAATCTTGTGCATCCAATAAGTGATTTTGTGTCATTGGTTGAACATTTAGGTCATTTTCGTCCTCCCTATTCTTATTCTCGTCCAATTAGGGTTTTTAACCAATCTTGTGCATCCAATAAGTACATTTGTGTCATTGGTTGAACATATAGGTCATTTTCGTCCTCCCTATGCTTATTCTCGTCCAATTAGGGTTTTTAACCAATCTTGTGCATCCAATAAGTGATTTTGTGTCATTGGTTGAACATTTAGGTCATTTTCGTCCTCCCAAGGCTTATTCTTGTCCAATTAGGATTTTTAACCAATCTTGTGCATCCAATAAGTGATTTATTGCCATTGGTTGAACATGTAGGTCATTTTCGTCCTCTCAAGGCTTATTCTCGTCCAATTAGGGTTTTTAACCAATCTTGTGCATCCAATAAGTGATTTTGTGTCATTGGTTGAACATTTAGGTCATTTTCGTCCTCCACAGGCTTATTCTCGTCCAATTAGGGTTTTTAACCAATCTTGTGCATCCAATAAGTGATTTTGTGTCATTGGTTGAACATTTTGGTCATTTTTGTCCTCCCTAGACTTATTCTCGTCCAATTAGGGTTTTTAACCAATCTTGTGCATCCAATAAGTACATTTGTGTCATTGGTTGAACATTTATGTCATTTTCGTCCTCCCTAGGCTTATTCTCATCCAATTAGGGTTTTTAACCAATCTTGTGCATCCAATAAGTACATTTGTGTCATTGGTTGAACATTTAGGTCATTTTCGTCCTCCCTATGCTTATTCTCGTCCAATTAGGGTTTTTAACCAATCTTGTGCATCCAATAAGTGATTTTGTGTCATTGGTTGAACATTTAGGTCATTTTCGTCCTCCCAAGGCTTATTCTTGTCCAATTAGGGTTTTCAACCAATCTTGTGCATCCAATAAGTACATTTGTGTCATTGGTTGAACATATAGGTCATTTTCGTCCTCCCTAGGCTTATTCTCGTCTATTTAGGGTTTTTAACCAATCTTGTGCATCCAATAAGTGATTTTGTGTCATTGGTTTAACATTTAGGTCATTTTCGTCCTCCCAAGGCTTATTCTCGTCCAATTAGGGTTTTTAACCAATCTTTTGCATCCAATAAGTACATTTGTGTCATTGAATGAACATTTAGGTCATTTTCGACCTCCCAAGGCTTATTCTCGTCCAATTAGGGTTTTTAACCAATCTTGTGCTTCCAATAAGTGATTTTCTGTCATTGGTTGAACATTTAGGTCATTTTCGTCCTTCCAAGGCTTATTCTCGTCCAATTAGGGTTTTTAACCAATCTTTTGCATCCAATAAGTGATTTTGTGTCATTGGTTGAACATTTAGGTCATTTTTGTCCTCCCAAGGCTTATTCTTGTCCAATTAGGGTTTTTAACCAATCTTGTGCATCCAATAAGTACATTTGTGTCATTGGTTGAACATATAGGTCATTTTCGTCCTCCCTAGGCTTATTCTCGTCCAATTAGGGTTGTTAACCAATCTTGTGCATCCAATAAGTGATTTTGTGCCATTGGTTGAACATTTAGGTCATTTTCGTCCTCCCAAGTCTTATTCTCTTCCAATTAGGGTTTTTAACCAATCTTAGGCAACCAATAAGTGATTTTGTGTCATTGGTTGAACATTTAGGTCATTTTCGTCCTCCCAAGACTTATTCTCGTCCAATTTGGGTTTTTAACCAATCTTGTGCATCCATTAAATGATTTTGTGTCATTGGTTGAACACTTATGTCATTTTCGTCCTCCCAAGGCTTATTCTAGTCCAATTAGGATTTTTAATCAATCTTGTGCATCCAATAAGTGATTTTTTGCCATTGGTTGAACATGTAGGTCATTTTCGTCCTCTCAAGGCTTATTCTCGTCCAATTAGGGTTTTTAACCAATCTTGTGCATCCAATAAGTGATTTTGTGTCATTGGTTGAACATTTAGGTCATTTTCGTCCTCCCAAGGCTTATTCTCGTCCAAATAGGGTTTTTAACCTATCTTGTGCATCCAATAAGTGATTTTGTGTCATTGGTTGAATATTTATGTCATTTTCGTCCTCCCTAGACTTATTCTCGTCCAATAAGGGTTTTTAACCAATCTTGTGCTTCCAATAAGTACATTTGTGTCATTGGTTGAACATTTAGGTCATTTTCGTCCTCCCTATGCTTAATCTCGTCCAATTAGGGTTTTTAACCAATCTTGTGCATCCAATAAGTGATTTTGTGTCATTGGTTGAACATTTAGGTCATTTTCGTCCTCCCTAGACTTATTCTCCTCCAATTAGGGTTTTTAACCAATCTTGTGCATCCAATAAGTGATTTTGTGTCATTGGTTGAACATTTAGGTCATTTTCGTCCTCCCTAGGCTTATTCTCATCCAATTAGGGTTTTTAACCAATCTTGTGCATCCAATAAGTACATTTGTGTCATTGGTTGAACATTTAGGTCATTTTCGTCCTCCCTAGGCTTATTCTCGTCTAATTAGGGTTTTTAACCAATCTTGTGGATCCAATAAGTACATTTGTGTCATTGATTGAACATTTAGGTCATTTTCGTCCTCCCTGTGCTTATTCTCGTCCAATTAGGGTTTTTAATCAATCTTGTGCATCCAATAAGTGATTTTGTGCCATTGGTTGAACATTTAGGTCATTTTCGTCCTCCCAAGTCTTATTCTCTTCCAATTAGGGTTTTTAACCAATCTTAGGCAACCAATAAGTGATTTTGTGTCATTGGTTGAACATTTAGGTCATTTTCGTCCTCCCAAGGCTTATTCTCGTCTAATTTGGGTTTTTAACCAATCTTGTGCATCCATTAAATGATTTTGTGTCATTGGTTGAACACTTAGGTCATTTTCGTCCTCCCAAGGCTTATTCTCGTCCAATTAGGGTTTTTAACCAATCTTGTGCATCCAATAAGTAATTTTGTGTCATTGGTTGAACATTTAGGTCATTTTCGTCCTCCCTATGCTTATTCTCGTCCAATTAGGGTTTTTAACCAATGTTGTCCATCCATTAAATGATTTTGTGTCATTGGTTGAACATTTAGGTCATTTTCGTCCTCCCTATGTTTATTCTCGTCCAATTAGGGTTTTTAACCAATCTTGTGCATCCAATAAGTGATTTTGTGTCATTGGTTGAACATTTACGTCATTTTCGTCCTCCCAAGGCGTATTCTTGTCCAATTAGGGTTTTTAACCAATCTTGTGCATCCAATAAGTACATTTGTGTCATTGGTTGAACATATAGGTCATTTTCGTCCTCCCTAGGCTTATTCTCGTCTAATTAGGGTTTTTAACCAATCTTGTGCATCCAATAAGTGATTTTGTGTCATTGGTTGAACATTTAGGTCATTTTCGTCCTCCCTAGGCTTATTCTCGTCTAATTAGGGTTTTTAACCAATCTTGTGTATCCAATAAGTACATGTGTCATTCATTGAACATTTAGGTCATTTTCGTCCTCCCTAGGCTTATTCTCGTCCAATTAGGGTTTTTAACCAATCTTGTGCATCCAATAAGTGATTTTGTGTCATTGGTTGAACATTTAGGTCATTTTCGTCCTCCCAAGGCTTATTCTCGTCCAATTAGGGTTTTTAACCAATCTTGTGCATCCAATAAGTGATTTTGTGTCATTGGTTGAACATTTAGGTCATTTTCGTCCTCCCAAGGCTTATTCTCGTCCAATTAGGGTTTTTAACCAATCTTGTCCATCCAAAAAGTACATTTTTGTCATTTGTTGAACATTTAGGACATTTTCGTCCTCCCAAGGCTTATTCTAGTCCAATTAGGGTTTTTAACCAATCTTGTGCATCCAATAAGTGATTTTGTGTCATTGGTTGAACATTTAGGTCATTTTCGTCCTCCCTAGGCTTATTCTCGTCCAATTAGGGTTTTTAACCAATCTTGTGCATCCAATAAGTACATTTGTGTCATTGGTTGAACATTTAGGTCATTTTCGTCCTCGCTAGGCTTATTCTCGATTAAATAGGGTTTTTAACCAATCTCGTGCATCCAATAAGTGATTTTGTGTCATTGGTTGAACATTTAGGTCAATTTCATTCTCCCTAGGCTTATTCTCGTCCAATTAGGGTTTTTAACCAATCTTGTGCATCCAATAAGTACATTTGTGTCATTGGTTGAACATTTAGGTCATTTTCGTCCTCCCAAGGCTTATTCTCGTCCAATTAGGGTTTTTAACCAATCTTGTGCATCCAATAAGTGATTTTGTGTCATTGGTTGAACATTTAGGTCATTTTCGTCCTCCCAAAGCTTATTTTCGTCCAATTAGGGTTTTTAACCAATCTTGTGCATCCAATAAGTGATTTTGTGTCATTGGTTGAACATTTAGGTCATTTTCGTCCTCCCAAGGCTTATTCTCGTCCAATTAGGGTTTTTAACCAATCTTGTGCATCCAATAAGTGATTTTGTGTCATTGGTTGAACATTTAGGTTATTTTCGTCCTCCCAAGGCTTATTCTCGTCCAATTATGGTTTTTAACCAATCTTGTGCATCCAATAAGTACATTTGTGTCATTGGTTGAACATTTAGGTCATTTTCGTCCTCCCAAGGCTTATTCTCGTCCAATTAGGGTTTTTAACCAATCTTGTGCATCCAATAAGTAAATTTGTGTCGTTGGTTGAACATTTAGGTCATTTTCGTCCTCCCAAGGCTTATTGTCGTCCAATTAGGGTTTTTAACCAATCTTGTGCATCCAATAAGTGATTTTGTGTCGTTGGTTGAACATTTAGGTCATTTTCGTCCTCCCAAGGCTTATTCTCGTCCAATTAGGGTTTTTAACCAATCTTGTGCATCCAATAAGTACATTTATGTCATTGGTTGAACATTTAGGTCATTTTCGTCCTCCCAAGGCTTATTCTCTTTCAATTAGGGGTTTTAACCAATCTTGTGCATCCAATAAGTGATTTTGTGTCATTGGTTGAACATTTAGGTCATTTTCGTCCTCCCTAGGCTTATTCTCATCCAATTAGGGTTTTTAACCAATCTTGTGCATCCAATAAGTACATTTGTGTCATTGGTTGAACATTTAGGTCATTTTCGTCCTCCCTAGGCTTATTCTCGTCCAATTAGGGTTTTTAACCAATCTTGTGCATCCAATAAGTGATTTTGTGTCATTGGATGAACTTTTAGGTCATTTTCGTCCTCCCAAGGCTTATTCTCGTCCAATTAGGGGTTTTAACCAGTCTTGTGCAACCAATAAGTACATTTGTGTCATTGGTTGAACATTTAGGTCATTTTCGTCCTCCCTAGGCTTATTCTCGTCCAATTAGGGTTTTTAACCAATCTTGTGCATCCAATAAGTGATTTTGTGTCATTGGTTGAACATTTAGATCATTTTCATCCTCCCTAGGGTTATTCTCGTCCAATTAAGGTTTTTAACCACTCTTGTTCATCCAATAAGTACATTTGTGTCATTGGTTGAACATTTAGGTCTTCAAAACCGAACGTGAAACTTTTGTTTCATTCAGCTGTCCTCCCTAGGCTTATACTCGTCGAATTAGGGTTTTTAACCAATCTTGTGCATCCAATAAGTACATTTGTGTCATTGGTTGAACATTTAGGTCATTTTCGTCCTCCCAAGGCTTATTCTCGTCCAATTAGGGTTTTTAACCAATCTTGTGCATCCAATAAGTGATTTTGTGTCATTGGTTGAACATTTAGGTCATTTTCGTCCTCCCTAGGCTTATTCTCGTCCAATTAGGGTTTTTAACCAATCTTGTGCATCCAATAAGTGATTTTGTGTCATTGGTTGAACATTTAGGTCATTTTCGTCCTCCCTAGGCTTATTCTCGTCCAATTAGGGTTTTTTAACTAATCTTGTGCATCCAATAAGTTATTTTGTGTCATTGGTTGAACATTTAGGTCATTTTCGTCCTCCCTAGGCTTATTCTCGTCCAATTAGGGTTTTTAACCAATCTTATGAATCCAATAAGTTTATTTGTGTCATTGGTTGAACATTTAGGTCATTTTCGTCCTCCCTAGGCTTATTCTCGTCCAATTAGGGTTTTTTAACTAATCTTGTGCATCCAATAAGTGATTTTGTGTCATTGGTTGAACATTTAGGTCATTTTCGTCCTCCCTAGGCTTATTCTCGTCCAATTAGGGTTTTTAACCAATCTTGTGCATCCAATAAGTGATTTTGTGTCATTGGTTGAACATTTAGGTCATTTTCGTCCTCCCTAGGCTTATTCTCGTCCAATTAGGGTTTTTAACCAATCTTGTGCATTCAATAAGTAATTTTGCCTCATTGGTTGAACATTTAGGTCATTTTCGTCCTCCCAAGGCTTATTCTCTTCCAATTAGGGTTTTTAACCAATCTTGTGCATCCAATAAGTACATTTGTGTCATTGGTTGAACATTTAGGTCATTTTCGTCCTCCCAAGGCTTATTCTCGTCCAATTAGGGTTTTTAGCCAATCTTGTGCATCCAATAAGTACATTTGTGTCATTGGTTGAACATTTAGGTCATTTTCGTCCTCCCTAGGCTTATTCTCGTCCAATTAGGGTTTTCAACCAATCTTGTGCATCCAATAAGTGATTTTGTGTCATTGGTTGAACATTTAGGTCATTTTCGTCCTCCCTAGGCTTATTCTCGTCCAATTAGGGGTTTTAACCAATCTTGTGCAACCAATAAGTGATTTTGTGTCATGGGTTAAACATTTAGGTCATTTTCGTCCTCCCTAGGCTTATTCTCGTCCAATTAGGGTTTTTAACCAATCTTGTGCATCCAATAAGTGATTTTGTGTCATTGGTTGAACATTTAGGTCATTTTCGTCCTCCCTAGGCTTATTCTCGTCCAATTAGGGATTTTTAACAATCTTGTGCATCCAATAAGTGATTTTATGCCATTGGTTGAACATTTAGGTCATTTTCGTCCTCCCAAGGCATATTCTCGTCCAATTAGGGTTTTTAACCAATCTTGTGCATCCAATAAGTACATTAGTGTCATTGGTTGAACATTTAGTTCATTTATGTCCTCCAAAAGCTTATTCTCGTCCAATTAGGGTTTTTAACCAATCTTGTGCATCCAATAAGTGATTTTGTGTCATTGGTTGAACATTTAGGTCATTTTCGTCCTCCCAAGGCTTATTCTCGTCCAATTAGGGTTTTTAACCAATCTTGTGCATCCAATAAGTGATTTTGTGTCATTGGTTGAACATTTAGGTCATTTTCGTCCTCCCTAGGCTTATTCTCGTCCAATTAGGGATTTTTAACAATCTTGTGCATCCAATAAGTGATTTTATGCCATTGGTTGAACATTTAGGTCATTTTCGTCCTCCCAAGGCATATTCTCGTCCAATTAGGGTTTTTTAACAATCTTGTGCATCCAATAAGTACATTTGTTTCATTGGTTGAACATTTAGGTCATTTATGTCCTCCAAAAGCTTATTCTCATCCAATTAGGGTTTTTAACCAATCTTGTGCATCCAATAAGTGATTTTGTGTCATTGGTTGAACATTTAGGTCATTTTCGTCCTCCCAAGGCTTATTCTCGTCCAATTAGGGTTTTTAACCAATCTTGTGCATCCAATAAGTGATTTTGTGTCATTGGTTGAACATTTAGGTCATTTTCGTCCTCCCAAGGCTAATTCTCGTCCAATTAGGGTTTTTAACCAATCTTGTGCATCCAATAAGTACATTGGTGTCATTGGTTGAACATTTAGGTCATTTTCGTCATCCCAAGGCTTATTCTCGTCCAATTAGGGTTTTTAACCAATCTTGTGCATCCAATAAGTGATTTTGTGTCATTGGTTGAACATTTAGGTCATTTTCGTCCTCCCTAGACTTATTCTCGTCCAATTAGGGTTTTTAAGCAATCTTGTGCATCCAATAAGTACATTTGTGTCATTGGTTGAGCATTTATGTCATTTTCGTCCTCCCTAGGCTTATTCTCGTCCAATTAGGGTTTTTAACCAATCTTGTGCATCCAATAAGTGATTTTCTGTCATTGGTTGAACATTTAGGTCATTTTCGTCCTCCCAAGGCTTATTCTCGTCCAATTTGGGTTTTTAACCAATCTTGTGCATCCAATAAGTAATTTTGTATCATTGGTTGAACATTTAGGTCATTTTTGTCCTCCCAAGGCTTATTCTTGTCCAATTAGGATTTTTAACCAATCTTGTGCATCCAATAAGTGATTTTGTGTCATTGGTTGAACATTTAGGTCATTTTCGTCCTCCCTAGACTTATTCTCGTCCAATTAGGGTTTTTAACCAATCTTGTGCATCCAATAAGTACATTTGTGTCATTGGTTGAACATTTATGTCATTTTCGTCCTCCCTAGGCTTATTCTCTTCCAATTAGGGTTTTTAACCAATCTTGTGCATCCAATAAGTACATTTGTGTCATTGGTTGAACATTTAGGTCATTTTCGTCCTCCCTATGCTTATTCTTGTCCAATTAGGATTTTTAACCAATCTTGTGCATCCAATAAGTGATTTTGTGTCATTGGTTGAACATTTAGGTCATTTTCGTCCTCCCAAGGCTTATTCTTGTCCAATTAGGGTTTTAACCAATCTTGTGCATCCAATAAGTACATTTGTGTCATTGGTTAAACATATAGGTCATTTTCGTCCTCCCTAGTCTTATTCTCGTCTATTTAGGGTTTTTAACCAATCTTGTGCATCCAATAAGTGATTTTGTGTCATTGGATGAACATTTAGGTCATTTTCGTCCTCCCTAGGCTTATTCTGGTCTAATTAGGGTTTTTAACCAATCTTGTGCATCCAATAAGTACATTTGTGTCAATGGTTGAACATTTAGGTCATTTTCGTCCTCCCTAGGCTCATTCTCGTCCAATTAGGGTTTTTAACCTATCTTGTGCATCCAATAAGTGATTTTGTGTCATTGGTTGAATATTTAGGTCATTTTCGTCCTCCCTAGACTTATTCTCGTCCAATTAGGGTTTTTAACCAATCTTGTGCTTCCAATAAGTACATTTGTGTCATTGGTTGAACATTTAGGTCATTTACGTCCTTCAGAGGCTTAATCTCGTCCAATTAGGGTTTTTAACCAATCTTGTGCATCCAATAAGTGATTTTGTGTCATTGGTTGAACATTTAGGTCATTTTAGTCCTCCCTAGGCTTATTCTCATCCAATTAGGGTTTTTAACCAATCTTGTGCATCCAATAAGTACATTTGTGTCATTGGTTGAACATTTAGGTCATTTTCGTCCTCCCTAGGCTTATTATCGTCCAATTAGGGTTTTTAACCAATCTTGTGCATCCAATAAGTACATTTGTGTCACAGGTTGAACATTTAGGACATTTTGTTCCTCCCAAGGCTTATTCTCGTCCAATTAGGGTTTTTAACAAATCTTGTGCATCCAATAAGTGATTTTGTGTCATTGGTTGAACATTTAGGTCATTTTTGTCCTCCCTAGGCTTATTTCGTCCAATTAGGGTTTTTAACCAATCTTGTGCATCCAATAAGTACATTTGTGTCATTGGTTGAACATTTAGGTCATTTTCGTCCTCCCTAGCCTTATTCTCGTCCAATTAGGGTTTTTAACCAATCTTGTGCATCCAATAAGTACATTTGTGTCATTGGTTGAACATTTATGTCATTTTTGTCCTCCCTAGGCTTATTCTCGTCCAATTAGGGTTTTTAACCAATCTTGTGCATCCAATAAGTACATTTGTGTCATTGGTTGAACATTTAGGTCATTTTCGTCCTCCCTAGGCTTATTCTCGTCTAATTAGGGTTTTTAACCAATCTTGTGCATCCAATAAGTACATTTGTGTCATTGATTGAACATTTAGGTCATTTTCGTCCTCCCTGGGCTTATTCTCGTCCAATTAGGGTTTTTAATCAATCTTGTGCATCCAATAAGTGATTATGTGCCATTGGTTGAACATTTAGGTCATTTTCGTTCTCCCAAGTCTTATTCTCTTCCAATTAGGGTTTTTAACCAATCTTAGGCAACCAATAAGTGATTTTGTGTCATTGGTTGAACATTTAGGTCATTTTCGTCCTCCCAAGGCTTATTCTCGTCTAATTTGGGTTTTTAACCAATCTTGTGCATCCATTAAATGATTTTGTGTCATTGGTTGAACACTTAGGTCATTTTCGTCCTCCCAAGGCTTATTCTCGTCCAATTAGGGTTTTTAACCAATCTTGTGCATCCAATAAGTAATTTTGTGTCATTGGTTGAACATTTAGGTCATTTTCGTCCTCCCTATGCTTATTCTCGTCCAATTAGGGTTTTTAACCAATGTTGTCCATCCATTAAATGATTTTGTGTCATTGGTTGAACATTTAGGTCATTTTCGTCCTCCCTATGTTTATTCTCGTCCAATTAGGGTTTTTAACCAATCTTGTGCATCCAATAAGTGATTTTGTGTCATTGGTTGAACATTTACGTCATTTTCGTCCTCCCAAGGCGTATTCTTGTCCAATTAGGGTTTTTAACCAATCTTGTGCATCCAATAAGTACATTTGTGTCATTGGTTGAACATATAGGTCATTTTCGTCCTCCCTAGGCTTATTCTCGTCTAATTAGGGTTTTTAACCAATCTTGTGCATCCAATAAGTGATTTTGTGTCATTGGTTGAACATTTAGGTCATTTTCGTCCTCCCTAGGCTTATTCTCGTCCAATTAGGGTTTTTAACCAATCTTTTGCATCCAATAAGTACTTTTGTGTCATTGGTTGAACATTTAGGTCATTTTCGTCCTCCCTAGGCTTATTCTCGTCCAATTAGGGTTTTTAACCAATCTTGTGCATCCAATAAGTGATTTTGTGTCATTGGTTGAACATTTAGGTCATTTTCGTCCTCCCTAGGCTTATTCTCATCCAATTAGGGTTTTTAACCAATCTTGTGAATCCGATAAGTGATTTTGTGTCATTGGTTGAACATTTAGGTCATTTTCGTCCTCCCTAGGCTTATTCTCGTCCAATTAGGGTTTTTAACCAATCTTGTGCATCCAATAAGTACATTTGTGTCATTGGTTGAACATTTAGGTCATTTTCGTCCTCCCTAGGCTTATTCTCGTCCAATTAGGGTTTTTAAACCAATCTTGTGTATCCAATAAGTGATTTTGTGCCATTGTTTGAACATTTAGGTCATTTTCGTCCTCCCTAGGCTTATTCTCGTCCAATTAGGGTTTTTAACCAATCTTGTGCATCCAATAAGTACATTTGTGTCATTGGTTGAACATTTAGGTCATTTTCGTCCTCCCTAGGCTTATTCTCGTCCAATTAGGGTTTTTAACCAATCTTGTGCATCCAATAAGTGATTTTGTGTCATTGGTTATACATTTAGGTCATTTTCGTCCTCCCTAGGCTTATTCTCGTCCAATTAGGGTTTTTAACCAATCTTGTGCATCCAATAAGTACATTTGTGTCATTGGTTGAACATTTAGGTCATTTTCGTCCTCCCTAGGCTTATTCTCGTCCAATTAGGGTTTTGAACCAATCTTGTGCATCCAATAAGTGATTTTGTGTAATTGGTTGAACATTTAGGTCATTTTCGTCCTCCCTAGGCTTATTCTCGTCCAATTAGGGTTTTTAACCAATCTTGTGCATCCAATAAGTACATTTGTGTCATTGGTTGAACATTTAGGTCATTTTCGTCCTCCCTAGGCTTATTCTCGTCCAATAGGGTTTTTAACCAATCTTGTGCAACCAATAAGTGATTTTGTGTCATTGGCTGAACATTTAGGTCATTTTCGTCCTCCCTAAGTTTATTCTCGTCCAATTAGGGTATTTAACCAATCTTGTGCATCCAATAAGTACACTTGTGTCATTGGTTGAACATTTAGGTCATTTTCGTCCTCCCAAGGCTTATTCTCGTCCTATTAGGGTTTTTAACCAATCTTGTGCATCCAATAAGTGATTTTGTGTCATTGGTTGAACATTTAGGTCATTTTCGTCCTCCCTAAGCTTATTCTCGTCCAATTAGGGTTTTTAACCAATCTTGTGCATCCAATAAGTACATTTGTGTCATTGGTTGAACATTTAGGTCATTTTCGTCCTCCCTATGCTTATTCTCGTCCAATTAGGGTTTTTAACCAATCTTGTGCATCCAAAGTGATTTTGTGTCATTGGTTGAACATTTAGGTCATTTTCGTCCTCCCAAGGCTTATTCTCGTCCAATTAGTGTTTTTAACCAATCTTGTGCATCCAATAAGTGATTTTGTGTCATTGGTTGAATATTTAGGTCATTTTCATCCTCCCAAGGCTTATTCTCGACCAAATAGGATTTTTAACCAATATTGTGCATCCAAGAAGTGATTTTGTGTCATTGGTTGAACATTTAGAACATTTTCGTCCTCCCAAGGCTTATTCTAGCCAATTAGGGTTTTTAACCAATCTTGTGCATCCAATAAGTGATTTTGTGTCATTGGTTGAACATTTAGGTCATTTTCATCCTCCCAAGGCTTATTCTCGTCCAATTAGGGTTTTTAACCAATCTTGTGCATCCAATAAGTACATTTGTGTCATTGGTTGAACATTTAGGTCATTTTCGTCCTCCCAAGGCTTATTCTCGACCAATTAGGGTTTTTAACCAATCTTGTGCATCCAATAATTGATTTTGTGTCATTGGTTGAACATTTAGGTCATTTTCGTCCTCCCTAAGCTTATTCTCGTCCAATTAGGGTTTTTAACCAATCTTGTGCATCCAATAAGTACATTTGTGTCATTGGTTGAACATTTAGGTCATTTTCGTCCTCCCAAGGCTTATTCTCGTCCAATTAGGGTTTTTAACCAAACTTGTGCATCCAATAAGTGATTTTGTGTCGTTGGTTGAACATTTAGGTCATTTTCGTCCTGTCAAGGCTTATTCTCGTCCAATTAAGGTTTTTAACCAATCTTGTGCATCGAATAAGTACATTTGTGTCATTGGTTGAACATTTAGGTCATTTTCGTCCTCCCAAGGCTTATTCTCGTCCAATTAGGGTTTTTAACCAATCTTGTGCATCCAATAAGTACATTTGTGTCATTGGTTGAACATTTAGGTCATTTTCATCCTCCCAAGCCTTATTCTCGTCCAATTAGGGTTTTTAACCAATCTTGTGCATCCAATAAGTGATTTTGTGTCATTGGGTTAATATTTAGGTCATTTTCGTCCTCCCAAGGCTTATTCTCGACCAATTAGGATTTTTAACCAATATTGTGCATCCAATAAGTGATTTTGTGTCATTGGTTGAACATTTTGGTCATTTTCGTCCTCCCAAGGCTTATTCTAGTCCAATTAGAGTTTTTAACCAATCTTGTGCATCCAATAAGTGATTTTATGTCATTGGTTGAACATTTAGGTCATTTTCGTCCTCCCAAGGCTAATTCTCGTCCAATTAGGGTTTTTAACCAATCTTGTGCATCCAATAAGTACATTTGTGTCATTGGTTGAACATTTAGGTCATTTTCGTCCTCCCTATGCTTATTCTCGTCCAATTAGGGTTTTTAACCAATCTTGTGCATCCAATAAGTGATTTTGTGTCATAGGTTGAACATTTAGGTCATTTTCGTCCTCCCAAGGCTTATTCTCGTCCAATTAGGGTTTTTAACCAATCTTGTGCATCCAATAAGTGCTTTTGTGTCATTGGTTGAACATTTAGGTCATTTTCGTCCTCCCTAGGCTTATTCTCATCCAATTAGGGTTTTTAACCAATCTTGTGCATCCAATAAGTACATTTGTGTCATTGGTTGAACATTTAGGTCATTTTCGTCCTCCCAAGGCTTATTCTTGTCCAATTAGGGTTTTTAACCAATCTTGTGCATCCAATAAGTGAATTTGTGTCATTGGTTGAACATTTTTCTCATTTTCGTCCTCCCAAGGCTTATTCTCGTCCAATTAGGGTTTTTAACCAATCTTGTGCATCCAATAAGTACATTTGTGTCATTGGTTGAACATTTAGGTCATTTTCATCCTCCCAAGGCTTATTCTCGTCCAATTAGGGTTTTTAACCAATCTTGTGCATCCAATAACTACATTTGTGTCATTGGTTGAACATTTAGGTCATTTTCGTCCTCCCTAAGCTTATTCTCGTCCAATTAGGGTTTTTAACCAATCTTGTGCATCCAATAAGTACATTTGTGTCATTGGTTGAACATTTAGGTCATTTACGTCCTTCAGAGGCTTAATCTCGTCCAATTAGGGTTTTTAACCAATCTTGTGCATCCAATAAGTGATTTTGTGTCATTGGTTGAACATTTAGGTCATTTTAGTCCTCCCTAGGCTTATTCTCATCCAATTAGGGTTTTTAACCAATCTTGTGCA
The DNA here is from genome assembly GCA_037974735.1 of Cicer chorassanicum. Classification (NCBI taxonomy): domain Eukaryota; kingdom Viridiplantae; phylum Streptophyta; class Magnoliopsida; order Fabales; family Fabaceae; genus Cicer; species Cicer chorassanicum. Next base: position 81,029 of record JBBPBP010000298.1, read on the forward strand.
TCCAATAAGTACATTTGTGTCATTGGTTGAATATTTAGGTCATTTTCGTCCTCCCTAGGCTTATTATCGTCCAATTAGGGTTTTTAACCAATCTTGTGCATCCAATAAGTACATTTGTGTCACAGGTTGAACATTTAGGACATTTTGTTCCTCCCAAGGCTTATTCTCGTCCAATTAGGGTTTTTACCAAATCTTGTGCATCCAATAAGTGATTTTGTGTCATTGGTTGAACATTTAGGTCATTTTTGTCCTCCCTAGGCTTATTTCGTCCAATTAGGGTTTTTAACCAATCTTGTGCATCCAATAAGTACATT